>JAVQIZ010051255.1:0-20000 GCA_036023535.2 Galaxias brevipinnis
TTATGCATTATCATCATCATATTTACATCATCCAGCATGACCGGTTTGGTGGTAGTGCAGTGATGGTCTGTTGAGGCATATTCTTGGAGGGTTGCACAAACCTCCACGTGCTAGCTAACGGTACCCTGACTGCTGTTATGTACCGGGATGAAATCCTCAGACCCATTGTCAGACCTTACGCTGGTGCAGTGGGCCCTGGGTTCCTCCTGGTGCAGGACAATGCCTGGCCTCATGTGGCCAGAGTGTGTAGGTAGTTCCTGGATGACGACGGCATTGATTACATTGACTGGCCCTCACGTTCCCCAGACCTGAATCCAATTGAGCACCTCTGGGACGTTATGTATCGGCGCATCTGCCGCCGCCAAGTTACTCCACAGACTGTCCAGGTGCTCCTTGATGTCCTGATCTAGGTCTGGGAGGAGATCCCCCAGGACACCATCCTCCGTTTCATCAGGAGCATGCCCAGATGTTGTTGGGAGTGGATACAGGCACATGGGGGCCATACACACACTGAGCCACATTATGAGTTGTCATGATGAAATTTGTGATAGACTGGCGACCTGTCCGGGGTGTACCCCGCCTCTCACCCTGTGTCGGTTGGGATAGGCTCCAGCCCCCCCGCGACCCTGTATAGGATAAGCGGTATAGCTAATGGATGGATGGATGGTGATGAAATTTGTGCACGTTGGATCAGACTGTGACTATGATTTTTCCCTTTCGGTGTGATTTTGAATCCAGCCCTCAATTTAGTTTCCATTGACCATTCTTGCGTCATTTTGTTCTCAACAAATTACACAATGTATGTCAATATGTAAATATTTACAACTTGAATATTTTGTTCATCGTGATCCACTGTGTAATTTAAATGTTCACTTAATTTTTTGGAGCAATGCAAATTAAATTCTAATTTATTTTAATTGCGATTAATTGCACAGGTGTCCATAGTTAATTGCAATTTTTTATGTTTTTAATTCTCAACATGGGAGTGGAAACAATATGTTAGCTTTATGTAAATGTATTTATTATTGGAAATCAATTAACCACACAAAACAAATATTGTCCAGAAACCCTCATTGGTGGGTAAAAATATGCTTAGATCGTAAGATCGTAGATCGTATATTGTAAATTCAAGCCTGCTAAATTTGACATTACCTAGTGAGCATAAATAACACAATGTATACATGTGAATGTGTGGGGACAGATATAGGTAGAAAAAGCCACGAGAAAAGAAAGAGAAAGGAAGATTTAAAGACATGAGAAAGGACATAGAGCAACTTTGAGGAAACTTATCACAACTGAATAAGACAAGGGAGATGTGGTGAGTGGAAGAGGGGGAAAGGAGGACATGAGATTGTATCGGTGGAGAGAACAACGTCATGAAAAAAGGGGGGGAAAGGAGGGTCTGGGACAACAGATGGTATATGGGTGTGCAACACTAGTTCACATACAGAAACCTGTTTGACTAAACTCTCACATACGCTCACACACACTTCGTATAACACAATTCGAGTCGAATAGCTATTAAACAGACAAACTTTTCAGACAAACACTCACCCCCACATACACACAATACAAATCACAAAACGCAAACACTTACACCTCTTTTTCCATCTGATACAGACCAGTTCTTCTGTTTAGTTTCACTTCATCAGACACCCCCCTACGGCACATGGTGTAGACCAATAATCTGCCTGACTTATGCTGAAACCAGCAGCTTTAACAGTAATTACAGTCCAAGACTTGCTCAAAGGTTAGTCTTCACAATAAAATTCAATATGTCACATTATCACATGGCCCCATGCACAGAGGACTAACACAGTGAGATGCGTTGAGGGAAGGAGAATATGATAGCATGGTTTAAATAGTGCAGCATTCATTTAGGATGCAAGCAAGATTTGTAAAGCTCATTAACAAAACCAATACATTCAGATTCCATTTTGTCCTCGAATGACCAAATCTCATTAAAATACACACACACACACACACACACACACACACACACAGTATATATATATACATCATCTGTTGTGCTTAAAAACTAAAATATTACATTACTTTAGTTGGTAAGAGAATGATAAATACAACATAATAGCATTTAAAATGTATCATTACATCAACAGAATGCCCAATCCTACACTGTTAAAATAAATGACAGCAACGGCTGCCAAACAAAAACCATAAAATGAAAGTAAAATCTCCAAATGCAAATAAAGTGCAAAACCAATTGTAGAAATTACCAGCAATTACAATGAAAGGTTTTACCTAGATATACCCTTATTTAACAGATATTTCTTAAAATATTATGATCAAACACCTTCAATAAGAAGACAGCACTAAACTTTCAGCAGAGAAACACTGTTGTTTGACAGATATTTCCCAAATTATTACAATCAAACACGATAAAGTGACTACTAAAGGTTCAGGAGAGAAAAACTGTTATTTTAAAGATAATTGCTAAATTAATGCGAATTAGCACTTTCCATAAAAAGATTGCACTAAACGTTCTACAAAGAATACTGTAATTCATTGCCAAAACTTGGAAATTTCAACTCAAGCCTTTTTACAGATAGCAATTACAACAATCTTGTAACCAAACAGGTTCATGGTGCTCAAGCAACACTATAAACTCAGACCTAACACATGAATATTGCATGCAATTTTATTTTTGACAGGCCACAATCACATTGAATAGGTAATTATAATTATTATCCCACAATGCCTTGCTGCAAATCCAGACCAAAGTTGTTTTGGTAAATTGCTAAATTTGTATTTACATTTACAGAGTAAAAATGTTAAAGTACACATAAATGTAAAAGTAAAACTAAGATTTACCTTACAATTATAAAAGAAAAACATTACATTCTTAGTATGGACATAAACCTTAATATGAGTAACATATTTATTTTATAGATATTTGTATGAAATTTAGGAAAACTGAAAAAATACTGTATAATTATTATAGTAATTTTTCTACAAAAACATTTAAATACATGTCATTATTGACATGACGCTTAAAAGGAATGTTTGGTTGTGGATTTTGGGATAGTATCCATAATTTAAGTGTGCAATTTCAAAAGAGAACAAACTACTGTGAAAATTTTAGTTATATTCTGTGAAAATATAATTTTTTTCACAGTGTACTATACAAACATTCTGTCCCAGTTTATGGCATTGGAAAATCAATATTCCTTACTGACCCCACATGTAAGTAGGGGTTCTTGGATCATGAATAGCTCATACAGCTTTCAAGTTCCCAAAAATCTCAAACTGCATGTTGTAAGAGATAGGTACCGCTGTCAAAAATGTAAATAGGTTGATGCTTTCAACACTGAGTAGTGTGGTTATTGCACAAATTTCCAAATCTTGCCAACTGCCATCTGTTGAAACCTTCTTGACTCTTCTCACTTACATTTCCATGGTAATTTCTGTCTCCCAGGAAGGGCAGAGGTTAACCTCTTTCTATAACTAGTGTATAAATAGTGCAGCTAAACTGGAATTGCTTAATGTCAGGAAGCCCACACACACACACACACACACACACACACACACACACACACACACACACACACAGTGTTCCACAACATTTAAAAGTATTTATTCACAGTAAAATATTGTATTCAAGAGTGTACAGTGAAATCAATGTATGCAAGCCCTTCTACTGTCAAATTACTGTAAAATAAAAATGTTACTTGAACCGCGCAACATTGTGGGATATGGCGCAATCTGAAACTGTCGTGGGGGTGTCGCCATAAACTACACCCAATAAAATCAGCAAGGGCATGTGTTTGATGAGCAAACTTGAAATACACACACACATAGATTTATTGCAAATAGCAATAAATATCCCAAGTTTCCTCTCTTGGACGGATTAGATGGACATGCGCTTAAAGATGATTATATTTTTGTGTGGGGTGGAGGGGGTTGTTCATGGATTATGTACGTGTGTTGGCAGCGATGTGCATCTACATGTTTTTGTCTCATGAACATTGACTGCAGGCTTTGCCATTGGCTGGTGTGATAGTTTGTGTGTGTGCAGACTCTGGCCAATGTGAGTTAGTTCTGATAGGCACTGGTCTCTGTCTGCTCAGATCAATGTCTTATTCTACACATCCATGCTAATTCTATAGTAGTCAGCTCTACAGTAAGGGCTGCTTCTCTGTCTCTGGTCAGAGCTCATCTGTGGGAAGGATTTACCATTCTGATATCATTTGTGTATATAGGAAACCATGAGAAGAGGCACTGAACTCACGCGTTAGAACAAGTTACCGTAGTCAAGAACCACATAGCCTAACTGCATTTGCAACAAAATGTTTAAGACTGTGTTCCTGAATGAACGGTTGCTCATTCTCAATTTTTATTCAAAGGCTTGCGGAGGTACCTCCTTCACTCCAAGACAAAATCAACAAACATTTTCCAATATGCCTTGAATTTAGGAACTCAGATACAATGTAATAATTTGGTCTAAGTTAGTCTTACAAAGACTAAAAAAAGATACCTATTGGTATCTGTAGGTTAGCATGGTCTAGTTTACAGTAAGTACAATAAGTCTACTGATGTCAGTTTACCATCCCTACTGGAAATGTTTTACTCTTGTGGTGCATATAAACTGATGGTTCATTTTATTAACAAACCCACTATGGCGTAGTTTAATATAATTGCCAGTCTAGGCACTACCAGCCTCTCCATTGAGTCTGATTTGATCTTAAATGTGTGCCAGGCTCTCTCCTATTAACCATTCAGTCTGATTTGATCTTAATAAATGTGCGCAGGGTTCTTCTTTGCAGGAGGTCAAGGCACCAACCTGCCGAAATACAGATTATTGGCATTATTCAAACCATGTCAGTCCTACGCTTTCTATAATTTTCTTTGTAATTTCTTCAATAGTCATGTGACACTCCCCCCTCCAACCTCTTCTCCTTCTCCTTCTCCCTTTACACAACCTGCCCTATGACCATCCTATGACTACACTATTTTGTTTACCCAACCTACCTTGGTCAGCTATCTGGAAAGATGGTCAGAGGGAAGTTCTGACATTTATCTTGTATAGTGTTCTGCAAACAGCAGGTGGGGGTGGGGCAGGTAAGGAACGAATATGTCACTGTAACTGAATGGCTACTTTGTAAATATTGGATGACTGTATTTTGAAAATTCTAGCGTGACTTGAATTATGTTCCTTGTTATGGATGTTCTTCAGCTTGTCCGTGTGCTTTGTTTATGTTTAGTTAACCTTCACAGCACAGTGGAGTGTTTAGCTAACGCAGCAGAAGGGAGTATTGCCTTGCAGTGACTCAAACACATATGCACACATTGATGAAAAGGATTCTGTGCCTTTAGTGGCACCCGAAACAGCGTGTCTATAATGACAGACATACTCAAACATTTACAAAACAACAATATATTTCTAACAGAGAAATGGATATATGACAAATATATATTGAAATCAAAATATGTAGCTATACGAAAGATCGACAGATTCCGCAAAACACCGTAAAATAAATTATAAAAAATGGAAAAAAGGTAAGCCTTTCCTGCAGAGGGTATTATGCCAAGCCTGCAGGAATAGAGTAGCGCATGATTATTTTATTTTCAGGCCCCTGCAGTGCTGCTGAAAAGAGCCTGCAGGAAGAGGGGATATCTCACAGCATCTTTACAGACAGCTGACCAAAGGCTGCACTTTACAGACAGCTGACCAAAGGCTGCGCTTTACAGACAGCTGATCAAAGGCTGCAATTTACAGACAGCTGACCAAAGGCTGCATCTGTGGTCCTCAGCAACTCAGCCGTGCACTCACATAGTTTAAACTGTGGCAGGTTGAATTCCCTCTTACAGTAATCCAGGGCATCTGACACTGGCACTGAAGACCCTTGCAGCTAGATTTACCTTCATCTTTTGCTTCAGATACATCCCGTGTGCAATTTTTAACTTATTTGGATGACACGAACTCTTTGTCCAGTTGTTTGTTGAGCGCCTCAAAGTACTACAGCCTGATTGTACAACCACTTGACTTTTTCTCCTCTTGCACCCTGGTGAAGAGTTGTGCTGCCACACTACTGAAAGAGTCCTGGAGCATGTCAGCACATTCCCTACAAGCGTAAGGGAAATTTTGGCATCCTCATGAATGTTCAAGGCTAAGCTGTGGTTCCAATGTGGGGGGAGGGTCAGAGTGAAGACCAGGTCACGAAAGAGACAGTATGTGGCTTTTGGAGGTTTTGTGTCTCAGACTTAACATAAAATGATGTCTACGTGTCCTATGTACGTGTCCTTATTAACGCTGATCACGTCCACTCCCCTCCACCTTGACCAATGGAATGATGATGTTTATCTTAGACCAATATACTCGTTTCAACCTTGTCAACTAATCAGAACTTGCTATATCGTTAGTGAACTCACTGTAGTAAGTTCTCTGTGTACAGACTCTGACTCAGAGGGCGACAGGGTTTAATGCGAACGGACATGTAATAATCCAAAAATCACGTGTCACGTGAAAATTAAACGAACGACTCACACCCGAAGACCCAGTTGAGGGGTGAACTATTCATTTCTGTTTCCTATACTAACTATGCTGAACGAAATTAATGAATGACTGGAACGCAACTGGTGTTGCGCATGCGCAACCAAAATGAACGAATCACTCTCTGAGACTACTCGTTAGTCCCGAGTCATTTTAAAGATTCGTTCAAAATGAACGAATCGTTCATGAACGACACATCCCTACTTCGAAGGATTACATTTTTAAATACAGACCACACAGACACATTAATATTACTTGCAATTTAGTTTTTAACAGGCCACAATCACATAGAATAGGTAGATTCTAAGAATTATCCCTTGCTGCAAATCCTGACCAAAATGTACTTGTAAGTACACATAAATGTAGAACTGAGATTTACCTTATAATAAAAAAACTAAAAACTTTACATTCTTAGTATGGACATAAACCTTCATATGAGGAGTAACATATGTATTTTACCGATATTTATATGAATTCTCAGGAAACCTGAAAAATACAGTGAAATTATTATAGTAATTGTTCTGCAAAAAAAAGTTAAAGACATGTAATTCGTCATTATTGGCAGTGTGTGGAGCAGAGGAGTAGGTTAGGGTTGAGGTTAGGGTTAGGATTAGCCAGTGCAGTGTGTGGAGCAGAGTGGTGTGAGTGAACTTGGTAATGTTGAAGACCATGTGCTGCTGCGTTGTGGATGAGCTGAAGGGGTTTGATGGCGCTCACAGTCCATCCTGCAAAGAGGGAGTTGCAGTAGCCCAGTCTCAAGATAACAAGGGCCTAGACTATGAGCTGTGCCGCATCTCTTGCGTTGAAGGGCTGTATCCTCCTGATGTTGTAGAGCAGCAATCTATAGGAGCATGTTACAGCCGCAATGTTAGCTGCGAACCAAAGTTGGTCGTCCAGGGAGACCCGAAGAGTCGTTGCCATACTAGCGGACGTTATCAATGGTCTTGAAGCAGACTTAAATTCCCAGGGAAGAAGAGAGTTCTGTTTTGTTAGGGTTAAGCTTTCCTTTTTAGAGAAATGTATGGGATTGATACTCCTCCTCTAGCTATGTAATAAAAAGGTAGTTCTTTGATCATTACGGCCCAAAACGTTGGGGATCTCTGATGTAAAAATATAAATGCATTGCCCCCTTATTGTGGTTCATGTCAGAATTGTCTCTTTCCATATGTTCCTCATTGCATTTGTTTCACATCCCACCTTGAGCACACAGTAATGATAATCAGTAATATGCACATAATAGCACAGCTATGGCTCCACAGTGTCAAAGTAGCCGACCTCTGTCCACACAGTGTGTCCCTATATGGTGCTAGACAGAAGCCAATTAACAGGGATAAAACTGCTTAATGAAGGGGCTCTTCACTAGTAGTTCTAAATTAACCTAGGTCACCACACTAACAGACACATGATCACAGATACCCAACAGAGATATAAAGGATGGCAGAAGTGGAGCCTATTTTGTGATGTCACAAGGCAGTGGGGGGTCTAGGGTTGTGATTTCTCAGCGCACTTAGGGCTGTACCTACACTGTATAAAAAATCAGATTTTCACGGAAAATAGATTACATTTTCACAGTAGTCTGCTCTGTTTTGAAATTGCATACAAAACACTGTTAAATTACAGATATTATATCAAAATCCACTACCTTTTAAGTATCGTGTCAATAATGACAAATTACATGTATGAAATATGCAGACAAATTGCTATAATAATTTTACTGTATTTTTTCAGTTTTCATAAATGTATTACCAATGTCTGTAAAATAAATATGTTACTCCTCATATTAAGGTTTATGTCCATGCTAAGAATGTACAATTTTTCTTTGTAATTTTAAGGTAAATCTTAGTTCTACATTTATGTGTGCTTTTACATTTAAACTTTTGTCTGGATTTCCAGCAAGGCATTGTGGGATAATAATTATAATCTACCTATTCTACGTGATTGTGGCCTGTTAAAAATAAAATTGCAAGTAAAATTAATGCTTTAGGTATGGGTTTAAAGATTGAATCCTTCGGAGTAATTCACTAGCATAGTTTTGAGCACCATGGACCTGTTTGGTTGCAAAAGACGTGTTGTGCCGGTGAAATCTGGTAAATTATGACAAACTTGGTTTGACTTTTTGAGCTACTAAGATTCCACGCTCCAATGAACGGATGGGAGCATATTGCTCCTTTACTCAAAGTCTATCGGTATGTACATGTTAACCAACATTTTATTGAGGTCACTAGATGGCCGTATATTCAACGGTATGATTCATCTTGGTCATTCAATCCATCTCCTCTCAAGGATTAAGATAAAATTATAAAAATTAGCATAATATGTATGCGTTTGCGAGACAATGCATTTCAAGATATCCTAGTAATATTGACATAAATGCATGTGGCAGCTAACTAGCCATACAATGCGATTAGTCTCCTTACAATATGCCCACGGTGTGAATAACTTTGATGGTGTAATTTAGCTGCAGTATCTCAAAGGCCACAGAGACTTCCTAACTTTGAATCTTAGCTCTGTGCAAACGCGTTTGACTACAGAGACGTAACAAATAACCTTGATGTCGCGCATGCACAAAGGGAGAGAGAGTTAAGGCATATTAAGTTCTTCATAAGCTTTTTACATCGCCTGAGTTCAATGGACTTTCCATAGCTCTACATCAAGCATGGTTATCCACCTGAACTTGGGCTAATTGTAAGACACTGTACTGAATGTGAGTTAAGTTGTATTTGTTTAACGTCAAAAAAGAATTGTGGTGACTTGAATTTGATAGTGGCTGATAACACCTATCAAGTGCTTCCAGAAGACATTCAAAAGCGGCACTTTTCAATTTTTTTTTTTTTTTTTAGGGAATGCTAACCTTCACAATTTGCATGTTAACGTTATTTCAATGCAGTCAAATGTTAGCTAGTCTTAAGTTAAGGCACCATAAATGATAACTTACTGGTAATACTGCTAATTAGCATTAGGTTAGGACACTTCATGCTACCATCCTTAGCCAGGCATAGTGGGAATACCGTCAACGAGTTTGTTATGCCGCGGTTTAACTGCTGCTTACTGCAGGTGAATTCTATTTGTTTAAGTGGACGTTAGCTAGCTGAAGTGTGTGTAGCTAACTATTAACCAAGTGTCCACTAACCCTTAAAGGCACCATAAGTAATTGCTTGCTGCAAAACTAACTGCTTCATTTGTTACCGTAGAGCGATTTAAACAGCCAAATCCAACAATACAAAGCAGTGTCACAATGAACAGAACAGACTGGCTGATACACGTAGGCTATTTATACAGGTGGCAGCAGTTTCATTAAGATTATTTAAAATGTATTTCAATGGTAAAATAATCAGTACTGAACAAGCATTAACACTTAAGACAATTATAGACTACAGCTGATTTTGTCTGCAGTGCTTTCCACTTGTGATATGATCGCCAGATGCCTTAAAACGAAGGTTGAGCTAACACAAGGACGTAGGGGAGACTGGGGACGGTTGCAACAATTTTTGCATTTCTCTGTTACTCACAGACTAATTGACATAGACCAGCCAAACTATATATTAAACTTATATCTGTCTTCTAATTACCATAGCAATTTAAATATGACTACATATGACACATAGTTCACAATATTTATATGAATGGAAGAAGTCAGATGTTGCAACTGGCCCCAAGGGGGTGTTTACACTTGTGTTCAGTTCAGCGCTGTCCACCAACACACAAGGACGTAGTAGTGCTGCAGCGGTTATTTTAGGGGACTGGCCACTCGCACTGCCTGGTCGTTGATGGTGGAAACCCAATCACATCCGCATTTTCTTGTGGAAATGCATTTATGGTTATTATTGTTATTATTATTAGGCCTATTTTGGTGACTTAACTACGCCTGCAGTTTTGACTATCGATTCCATAGCAGTGCCCATATGTCTTGGGTATTGCAGTCCAGTGCGCATGTATACAGCTAAGTGATCGGTTCACGTGTTACATTTTTTATTATTATTTTGAATTGGTTTTTGGCCCTATTGAAATGAATGAGTTTCATGGTTTTCGTTTTTTCACGGTCATATACCACCATCTAGCGCTGTTACGAATTTGGATGCTGTTACGTTTCTATACCAAATGTCTTGGCCATTACGCCAAACACCAGTTGCTAACTGCATCAATGACTCTGTCACGTTATTTGACAAGGTAACATGGTGAAGAAGTGGGAAAGCTAAATCTTAAATAACAAAACACTGTGCCAACAGTTCAGGGCATCTGCATGAATGCACCTGTGAGTATACGGCCGCACCATATCATTATTCAATACATAGTGAGTTAGCTAGTTTCCAGTTAGCATTAGCACCTAGCCATGTATACACGCTTCTGCAATGAAGGAAATTAGAGACTGCCGCACGCACTGGAAAATTCACAACTAATAGGAAATTTTTGACTATGTGGCTGCCTGTTTATGAGCCTTATGATGAGAAAAATAAAAGTACTGCCTTCATTAGGACAATCGGGTTGGTCTACAAGCCTTTGCTTTGGTGACAATGTTTACTGTAACTTACAGTGTAAGGACTTCAGAATAGCACTTTGGTGAAATCTGAGGCAATTTTTCAAGGGAAGGTAACTTATATTTGTGATATAACACTTTATGAAACCTAACTGACAACTATTTTGTCACATTTTTATTTTATAACAGTAAAAATTTCAGAAAAGGTGCGCTAGCTAATGTTAATGCAGACAAGCTTCTGCAGTCACGTTTGACATCCACCATGATGTCTTACTTTTTGCAGAGTTGCATAGTGCATGTTCACAAGCTATGTAGCTAATCAATATAATTATATAGTATATAGGACAATATTTGGCTGGCTGTTCATTAGGAAAATGAAACTACTGCCTTCATTAGGCCAATCTGGTTGGTCTAATAGCCTTTGGCAATATGATTACTGTAAGGTTTTGAGAAATAGTACACTTCTGTATAGCCAACTAATTGGGGTAAATTTCTCTATCGTAAGGACTGATGTTGTTAACATTTAGAAAGTTATCTAACCATTTATAAAATCTTTGACAAAATGATGAATGACAGTCAGTTTGCAGAGCTTTCAATAAGCGCCGGCCGGCTTCCTGCCAAACAGCCGACTGATACTCTCATACAGTCTGCTACTTTGATATATAATGTTTTGATTAACAAGTTTGATTCGCTATGCATGTACATTTACGACCACTAGCGTGTCTTGCTTCCAAACAATGCAAGCATTCTGATTAGAGAAACGTGCCTATGATCGAACCTTAGCTCATAAACGTAGTCTGGGTCAGATCTATAGAGCCAAGACAATCTTCTGCCACAGCAAGGTCACAAACAAAACCTGGTATGGATTTTCTAAGAGTTGGCTATTGTCACGCAATGAAAGCAAAATGGATTCATTCCGAGATTGATGATCTGCCAAAATTGACATAGGTTTATTTTATTAATTTAAGGGCTTGATAAACCTTTATAAAGTGAACGTGTCAATAAATAAACTACAAAATAAATAAGGTCTAGTGATTCTTAATCACAAAACTAATGATCAGTCAGGAATAGGTGTAATTTTGAATACTAATAGGCTTTACAATAACTCACTAAATGTTTACAACTAGGTGGGTGAGCCGCTCACCCAAGACACGTTTTAAAAACCCCTGTCAACAAACTGTAGCGCAGTCCACTTGTGCTGCGGTAAGGCAGTCAGTCCAATCACTGGACGCATTACATCCTCATTTGCTCATGGAAATGCATTTTCTAGTTGTTTAATGCAGTCAGAACATTTTCTAGGATTTTCAAAGAAGTAGTCAGAATGTGAGATGATCCTTTAAAAAGGAGCATTGGTCCTCCTTTTCTCTCCTCAGTTTCCTGTAATGGCTGAAAAGAAGGATTAATCATTTTTGCTGTCCTTCTTCTGTCCAGCCCACAATGGAAGTCAGTTCAGAAATGTCATGTTCCAGTACTAATGAGGATTGTGAGTGTGTGTCTATGTGGGGGGATAGTGAATGTGAATGGTGACAGGGCCAAGAGGAGAAGGCTTTCAGGCCTGGAGCCCCTGTGGAGGCTGTGAGGGCATGCACGCTTACACACTCATACACACACTGCTGACATTTAGCAGAACCATAGACTCTAATTTGGTCTCTGTCTGGCCTTCAGATTGAACTGCTCCCCTCTTAGACACAACCCTCTTACATACACCCTTGAGAGTCCCACCCACTCTACTCTATCACAACACATCATGACGGTTTAGTTTTTTTTTTACACTGCTTTCCATTAAGCACGCCATAATTCTGAGGGATACCGAAATGAGAGTGGCAAAATACAAACCACAAAATGAAGCCTGTTAAGTGTGATTTGTGCAGTCAATGTTGTTAGGTGTCAGTTGAGACCAGTCGAAATAGTTTACTCAATGATGATATTTACCATGAATTTAGGGATGATGAATTTACCATGGATATTAGGGGTGTGCGGAGAGGTCATTATTCAGATTCTGATCTGTATTTAGATCGGCATCATGTTTTCCATATTTGGATAACTATTAAGCAACATACCGGAAGTGGTCGGAGTCGAATTTGTAAGTTACAAAGAAAAAAGATGAACAGCACTTTGGCAAAGGCACGCAAACCAGACTCATTGTCCCCAAAACAATAACTATTTTCATGGAATACCTTTTTCCCACTAAGATTTGCGTGTTTAAACAGTTTTTTTAAACGAGGGTATCCATGGCACATCCCGTCCTCGCAATGAATGCACTTGAGGCTACGACTGACAGTGATAACTGCCATGCATATTTGACGTGAAAAAAGTTACTGATTTGGGGAAAATAAGATGTCTGGCTAACAAGCCAGCCTTTTTCTCAACTATACTATCAGATCATATTCACTGTTTGTTAACCATAGGCAAAGTTATTGACAGAAACTAACTAGCCATCCTTTTTTTCAAACAATAATGCTTTTTTTTCTGGTGTCTCACGTTCAGTGTCATGACCTTGCTAGCTAACATGGCTAAGTTATTCAAACATGGAGCTACCTAGCTTTCTATAATAAATCTAGCTAATCATAGCAATAGGCTGTTTATCAATACAAAGAACATACTTGCCAAGTGTCCTTGACTAGAATGTTCTTACAAGATGGCGAGGATGGAGAAAGCACTATCGGAGATTGAGATGGTACAGGATATGTGAACTTGCTATTGCGCAATACCCTGGGCATTACCAGCGCAACAGGATACCATTTAGGGATGAGTAGCCTACTAAAATGTTATCTGACATTACAAGTGCGGTTTATGAATGGCCTTTCAAATGTCACAAGCTGCCAGCGGGGAAAAGCTGATTGCCCTCCTGCCGTCATTCTTAAAATGACTTCTGGGTTATCAGATGCATTCTTGCTAGCAAGTAAGCAACCGATGCATCCTCGATAAAATGGGCGGATCAAGAACACATACGGGCATTTTGAGCGTTCTTGGTAACTTGCGTTCTTCGAATTGGAATCAAACTTGGGCCATGAAAGATTACGTCAAACAGGTCCACGAGAAAGCAAGAACAGACAAAAACGTGGATTGACAAACAGCCATAATAAAGCTATCTTAAAAATGGGAAGCACCACTCTGGTCTGCCATTCCATAGGTACTGTCCCTGACCTCCACACGACACTGAAGAGGCGTGTCAACCAAGACAGCCCAACAATGTCCAGAGCCTTCAGCATCTCGAGGCGAATCTCATCCACATCCGGCGCCTTGTCACTGAGGAGCATCTTAATTACCTCAGTGACCTCTGCCAGGGCAAAGGGGGAGGCTTCCCCAGCGTTTTCGAACTCTGCCCCCTCCACAGAGGATGTGTTGGTGGGGTTAAGGTGTTCAGCAGTTCTCCTCCCCTGCCCAAGCCCAAGCCAAGCCCTGCTTTCCCTTCCTGAGCCGTCTAATGGTTTGCCAGAACTTCCTTGAGGCCAAAAGAAAGTCATAGGGGAGCCTATGATGTCTTATGATGATTCGGGAACAACGGAGCTGCAGCACCTCGCCCGGAATAGGGAGACAGGGGCTACTCCCTGGAGCCAGACCCTGGGGGGATGCTCGTCGGCGAGCGTCTGGTGGCCGGGCCTTGACCCAAGGGTCCCGGTCGGGCACAGCCCGAAAAAACAACATGGATCCACCGCCCTGTGGACCCACCACCTGCAGGAATAGGCATCGGGGTCGGGTGCAATGCCAACCGGGTGGCAGGAATAGGCGGGGACCTAGGCATGCTGACCCCTGGTATCGTAGACTGATTCCAGGGACGTGGAATGTCACCTCTCTGGCAGGGAAGGAACCAGAGCTAGTGCGGGAGGAGGAGCAGTACCAACTAGAAATAATTGGGCTCACCTTGCATCAATGACAGACCTTGTAAAAGGACTCATAACGCGAATTCCAAATGAAAACCCTTGAGTGCAGAGGTATCACTGTCATACACAGGAAAGCACTGGCGTCCAAGAAAACAAGTTCTGGCTGTATTTGGCTGAAATAAATATTTCAAAGGGGTTAGTATAAAAAAAAGTTTGAGAACCACTGCAGTAAATGGTATATAGTCACAGCAGGTTTTATTCAACTATATCTTATCTCATCTTACTGACATTCAGCAGAATTGGTTGCGTTTACACCTCTGTGTTTTACTTAATCTGAATAACCTTTCTAGTGATTGCCTCGGCCAGAGTCACTCTCAAGTTATATTTTATAACTAGGCCTCTCCTCTCCGCTGGACAAACCTCGGGTTGGGCCCTGGTTAGGATGTTGAGAACTCTAGGTGCATTTCAAAGGGCAGACAACAGCGCCTGCTTTACCATCCAATCTTCACTATTCTGACTGTGAAACCAGCACACAAGCTTTGCATCAGCTTTACATAATTCAAAACACACTTTCTTGTTCATACCAGTTTTGTAGCAACCAAAAGTAGGCCTACGTGTAGAAGAAAAAGTATGGCATTACAGTGAGCTCCAAAATTACAGGCCCCCTGACTGACAATGCACAAACAATACTTATATGTATATACAATACAAATAATACTCATAAAAATATATGAATATTATAATTATAGAGATCATTTGAAATTACAAACATGAGATAAATGTGTTATTATGAATGTTTCAATGGAACCAACCAAAATTATGTAAATATTAAAAATAAATAGCACCAAAATCAAGGTTTCATAAATATTGGCACCCCTTATTTACAGTACTTAGTGCAACCACCTCTAGCAAGGATAACAACATGGAGTTTTTTTCCTTAATGTTTAAGGAACACATCTGATACCATTCCTCTTGGGCTACCGCAATTAGTCGACATAGACAATGACGTAAACGCTGAAAATGCGTTGATATTTTAAACCAACGCATCGTTTTATTTTTTTTGAAATGCACCTTTGATTTCTGAAATGCTTCATTTAATTATAACAAATGTGTAGGGGGACTGGCTTTCTACTTCTTGTGTGTAAATTACGTTTTATCAATATTTGTAGATTATCAATTAATTAATAAATAATCGATCAAGGTGATGAAGTGTAATTACCTAATGTACGGAGCACCACCACACAGAATTTTGCTCATGCAGGGCTCTGCGGGAAACCCAATCTTTTAGCATTAATTTACTAATGTAATAGTTCATGATTTAATCTCAATTCTGAAGTAGTGAAGTTCTATGTTACGAGAGTAAATGATTGTATGAAACGAAGCGACTGCTGGGTTTAAATGCAAAACAATTCTATTTATTTACTAGTCTAAAGATGGCGTGATAATTACGTTATACTACACAGAATGACTAAATGATAACATTGATACACAAAAGTGGTTAGTAGGAATTTACACTATGGTTAGAATCTTAACATACACAGTTCAAATATTGGCAAATTATGGTGAACACAACACAGCTTTTAGGCTAATAGTATCATGAACGCTCAATGTTTGAAAAGCATGAGTTTACATTACTTTGAGAAGATAGACGGCACTGTGTAGCAAAGGAGTTCATTTTGATTCTCGGCATGCAGGTTGCGGCTGGATCAAAGTGGAGAAGTGTTCTGTGGTTTTAGTGGTAAAGTTCTGAAATGGAGTCCGTTGTGTGAAGTTGGAAAGTTCTGGACTTTAGTTTGTTGTTTGAATAAAGATGGAAAAGTCCGTTGAGTTAGTAGTGTTGCGGTTTTAAACGTGGGTTTTCTTTGCAATGGTCGATGACCTCGTGGAGTGAGAACAGAGGTGTGCTGGTTCAGTTTGGGTGATCCAGTGATCCTACAACTCACATAGATTTGGTTAAAACTCTGAATCGTTTGAATAAACGTTGGACGTTGTGAAGTCCCGAACGTGGTTCAAGGAAGGTTTCTTTGCTCTGAAATGGTCAAGTTAAGTTAAAACATGTTGCAAGGGTTTTCTGGCCTGTAGTGAGGTCCAAGGCCTAATTCCTTTGTTCTGAGAGTTGTCCGTGGAGCGTGGTTAAGCAAAAGCGGGGGTGCAATTTTTATACTGTTAGAAGTAACGAGGCGGCCGACCAGGTTCTTGCGGATGTAAAAAGCAAGTTTCCTCGTTGAGAACCCTATTTATGCTAGTTTGAGAAGGGGTGTCAAGTGAAGATAGCCTGGGTCATCTGATTGGCCGCAAGCCAATGGGCATAGGTGTAAATTCTCTCACTTCACTGATAACATCAGTTTACCTTACCCTGTTGTTTGTACAGTTGGAGTATGTTCTATATAACGTCTGCAAAGCTTACAGAATGTCATTGTTAACATGTCAATACCAAACTTGACAATGCTCGCTAGAATGGTTAATTTAGAAAAGAGAACACACATATATAATTATTAGAATAAACAAATGATATAACAATTTCTTCACATTGTTAATGTCCAATAATTTCACTGATTGTCCTAACGCAACAATATGAACAAATGAATCAAGCCGGGTTTGACATGAGTTGCGGCAAGGTCACGGCATTGTGGGCAAAAATAATTATGTCATTATCGGGGCCCACACAAGCATTCTGAGAATACTGTGAGAGACCTCCAAACTTTAGCTTTAAAAGATTAATTCTGATCATAGGGCTTATAGGATTGAATTATTTAATGCTATTAAAGATTTTTACATGGCACTGGCAATGATTTTTGGCACTCTAGCTGTCATTTTGTTTAATTTATTGACTCTCACAAATGTTCTGTGTGATTGAACCCTGAAGACTGTCTATGTGGTCTGCTTGAGTGATATAACCATGACTCGCCACAGCATCTTGACTTTATAAATATTAACCCAGCCATTCCTCCATCCATTTTCCGCCGCTTATCCGGGGCCGGGTCGCGGTGGCAGCAGACTAAGAAGGGTAGTCCAGACGTCCCTATCCCCAGAAATGCTTTCCAGCCCCTCCTGGAGGATCCCGAGGTGTTCCCAGGCAAGATGAGATATATAATCTCTCCAGTGTGTACTGGGTCTACCCCGGGGTCTCCTACCAGTAGGGCGTGCCTGGAATACCTCCAACGGGAGACGCCCAGGAGGCATCCTAATCAATACGGCCGCAGGTCTGACGATACGACCACAAAGTCGATCATCGGTCTGCAGCCTAGGGTGTTCTGGTACCAGGTACACTTATGAACCTCCCTATGCTCAAACATGGTGTTCGTTATGGACAATCCATGACTAGCACAGAAGTCCAACAACAAAGCACCACTCTCGTTGTTCAGATCGGGCAGGCCATTTCTCCCAATCACCCCTCTCCAGGTTTCTCCATCGTCTCTCAAGCAGAACTATAGAATCACTAGATGGTACCCTTTCCAGGACCCCACCCAGCGACTCCAAGGCCGGATACTCCGAACTGCCATTTGGTGCATAAGCACAAACAACAGTCACAGCCTTCCCCCCAGCAACTCGCAGTCACAAAAAGGCGACCCTCTCGTTCTCCAGGGAAAACTCCAACACTGCGGCGCCCAGCCGGGGACTTGTGAGAATCCCAACACCTGTCCGACGCCTCTCGCCCTGGGCGACTCCGGAAAAGAAAAGAGTCCAGCCCCTCTCCAGGATGTTGATTCCAGAACCAGTGCCATGCGTAGAGGTGAGCCCAACTATGTCTTGTTGTTACTGCTCCACCTCCCGCACTAGCTCCGGTTCCTTTCTCACCAGAGAGGTGCCATTCCACGTCCCTAGGACCAGTCTACGATGCCAGGGGTTAGCACGCCTAGGTCCCCTCCTATGCCTGCCACCCGGTTGGCATTGCACCCGACCTCGATGTCTATCCCTGCGGGTGGTGGGTCCACAGGGCGGTGGATCCATGTTGTGTCTTCGGGCTGTGCCCGACCAGGCCCCATGGGTCAAGGCCCGGCCACCAGACGCTCGCCGGCGAGCATCCCCCCCACCCCCCCATCATGATTTCTGGAAAAACCTGAACCAGTTGTAGGCCACACTTACTGTTTTCGTATCGGGCCACATACCACGTGGAATGACTGCGATGAAAAACCCTGATTCCGACTTCCGAAACACAGCCAGAGCTCCACCTTATAGCTGCCGCATCACAGCCATGGCATGGGCCACAACATTGCCAGAGCTCCACCTTATGGCTGCCACATCTCAGGCATGGCATGGGCCAGATATGGCCCTGAATAGGGTGGAGTTCTGGCTGTGAACCGGTAACCGGAATCCGGTTGATTCATCGCCATCATTCCACACAATATGTGGGCCATACAATAATTGGAAGTATGTCCCACAACTGGGCCAGATGTCATTTGCTATCTGGGAAGGATTTGAAAGTATGAAAGTAGCCTACATCAAAGTATCACAAAACAATAAGGTGCAAAGTTTCACTGGCACAGCAGCACTAGCACTATGCACGATCAAGCACCTGAAAACACACAGATGTTATTCTGGATGATGGGTCGCCAGAAAAGTGTTGAATATTCATGTTATGATGTTAATTCAATTACCGTTATTAGGGAGAGCTTTTTTAATATTGTGTAACTGCTAAATACACACAAAATGTAAGTCAAAGTTGACTGCCGGCTACTTTAGAACTTCCATTGAATACATCTTGGAAAAATGTTTTAGCTAGAATCTAGAAGATTTCACTATGTGTTTGTGCACGATGGGCGTGGACATGTATCCATACTTGACAACCTTGAGACCTCAAAAATCAGGAGGATTTTCAAACAATAGCTCCTCTGCAAAAAATCTTATTGATTGAGAATTGTGGCAATGAAAATTGTGAGTCTCCCTGAAAATCAGGAGGGTTGGCAAGTATGCATATATATTATCTAAGTATTTTGTTTCTGCCATTATTTTAAGCACAGTTCTTATTCTTTGTGTAGGGAATGTCATAAATTCAATACATAATGTTTGAAAGATTGAGGGGTCGCGGGAGGGCTGGAGCCTATCCCAGCCGACACAGGGCAAGAGGCAGAGTACACCCTGGACAGGTCGCCAGTCTATCACAGGGCTGACACATAGAGACAGACAACCACGTACACTCACATTCACACCTACGGGCAATTTAGAGTCACCAATTGACCTGCATGTTTTT
>JAVQIZ010051269.1:0-10776 GCA_036023535.2 Galaxias brevipinnis
CCCCCCGACAAGAACGTGGACCCCAAGGTGGTGCTGTCCCCTCTCAAGCCCTGGACGCAGTACGCCGTCTTTGTCAAGGCCATCACCCTGCAGGTGGAGGACAAGCACATCATGGGCGCCAAGAGCGAAGTGGTCTACATCCGCACCAGCCCCTCACGTGAGGCCGTACCCAAATACCGACACTTTAGACACACAAGTGCAACGCTGTGTCTGCTTGATGTTTGTACTTGTGAGAATAGCGCTGGCGTCGTGTGTGCTGCAGCAACAACGCACAACCGCACTGATCATGGCTTTCCATTTCTAGGAACGTAGAAAATGTCGAAAATACATTCCTACGATGTAGGAAATGTAGACAATCTAAAGAAATGTCCGCCGGTGGACGGTTTGACCTCACCGTCTACCTTTGTGTGTTTGTCCCTCCAACAGAGCCGTCCATGCCCAGGGACACCCGGGCCAACGCCAACTCCTCCTCCAAGCTGGTGGTCAAGTGGTCCCCCCCGCTGTCCCCCAACGGCAACCTCACCTTCTACCTGCTCCGCTGGCAGCAGCAGGCCGAGGACCGCGAGCTCTACATGCACAACTACTGTTCCAAGGGTCAGTCAGCCCTTACCTTTGACCTCTGACCCCTGACCCTTCCGGCCCTAGCTGTTTCTCCCCCATGACCCCTCAGTGCACGCCTGCCAGCGGACGAGGCTGTTGTCCTAAGTGCAGCTTACGTCCCAGTGTGCATGCGTTTCACACCAGGCGGGTCTGAGTACGTTAACACGCCGCGGTCTCCGTGTCTCTCCCTCAGAGCTGAAGATCCCCATCCGCATCTCGTCCACGGGCCTGTCGGACCTGGAGGAGGACACCAAGCCCACCAAGTCAGACCTGGCCGGGGCGGACAAGGGCCCGTGCTGCCTCTGCCCCAAGACCAAGGAGGAGAAGGACCTGGAGATCGACGACCGCTCCTACCGCAAGGCCTTCGAGAACTTCCTGCACAACGCCATCTTCACCCCCAGGTATGCCCCCCCCGGGAAGATGCCATCTAGGGTTATTGACAGGTCGTGCTTCAGGGGGGTTATCAAAGAGCAACGCTCACCGTCGGGGTCTGTTTTTGGGGAGGGAGGGGGGGTTCTATTGTGCCAGAGGGAGGAAGGTGTTGGAGTGTAATTACTGAGCTGCTTGGGACCATCAGGGACCGTACCACAGGGCTGGGCCACGGGGCTTTTGCTTTTGTTTGGGGTCTCGGATGACAACGCTTGCCGAGGTGGGATTCAAGGCTCCCCCCCCCGCTCACCGCCCCCGGGTAGCTTTGCCCGTCGCCACGGCAACTGGGGCGGCGGGGACATGAGGCTGCTAGCAGGCAGCAATTTCGGCAGCCCAAACAAAGCGTGGAGAGAGCTGTGATTAAGGAGTCTGAAGAGGCCGGACGAGGCTGCACACTCCCGGCTGCCTTTTGTTCCCACTGGGGACAGACATCTGGGCTGGCTTATTATCTTACCTACGGATGTTTTACTGTTTCAAGGGCTCCGAAAGCCTCCCCCGCCGTCTCAACCCCCCCCTTCTCCCTGCCCTGCGCCTGCTCGCTCTGTTTCCTAAACACAATCCGACGAAAACACGCCGACACACAGAGGGCCGTCACACACACTGACAGGCTGATTGTGTTTGGAAAGCTAGCCTGGTTCAGGGTAAACTCAGGCCACTTGTTTCCCCACACCAGATGGTATTTGAAACCGTGTGTGTGTGTGTGTGTGTGTGTGTGTGCGTGCGCGCGCGTGTGTTTGTGTGTGTTGTTTTATGTGTGTGGGGGTGTGAGTTTGTGTGCTTGTGTGTACGCTACTGTATGCGAGTGCGGTTGCTGAGGCAGGTTGCTATTGTCCTCCCGTACACACAGTGCTTCACATGCCTCGCTCTCAAAGGGAAACGTTTGTGTTTTTCCACTGTGACAAACCCACTTGACCCTCCCGGTTCCCAACAACGCCTCCAGAGATCACGCAGGCAGCCAGTTTTAGGGGGCCCTTCTTTTTTTTTTTGCTCCCTTTGTGATGCGGCCCTCGAATCGAATCAATATGTTTGCGGAAAGAGAGCGAGAGGGAACAATAAAACAACCGCGCTTTGTTATTAATTGAAGCCAGTGTTGATTTGTTGTGTGAGCTGGAGCAGGAAACAGCTGAACGGACGGCACTCTGGCCCGTGGCGGAAGGGGCCCGGCCGGTGTACGCACACGGCCTCTTCCCCGTGACACAGCCAGCGTACGCACACACACACACACACACCCGGAGAGTGCCCACCGATCAGGGTGCTCGTCAGGGGAAGTTCAGAGGTTGGACGGAAAGGGTGATGGAGGCAGGCAGGGAAAAAAACTAAAAAGAAGAAAACCCGAAGAAAATGTTTTCCATTTTCTCCCCTTTCCACGCTCCCTCTCTCCTCCTCCCCTCACACGCTCTCTTTGTCCGCGGCTTGGTTTTTCTTCGGAGTGGGTGGCTGCCAGGAAATGTACAGTGAAGCCATCTGGAATTTAAATGAATGAGGAAAGAGGGAAGGTCCCCGTCGGGCTGTTCGGCTAGCAACAGACAGACAGGCAGACAGTCAGTCAGGCAGTTAGGCGGACTGGCCCGCAGACAGAGGGAATTGCAGGCAGACATGCAGACAAACAAACAGGCAGGCAGGAGGTGAGAACAGAGACACACAGGGGCCTTGTCTGCCTGGTAGGACCGTCTGGCACATTCCTTAACGGCCCGCTGGGTCAGCTGATTGTGGCAGCCACCGCCGCTCCAGTCACCTGAGACGTGAATGCACGTCCAAAGTCAAGGGGGGATGAACCCATCCCACGGCAGATGAGACAGTCCACCAAAGGGAGGACTGGCTCTCACCCACTCGCCTCTCCCTCAGAGAGCTGTTGACATTTCGTTCGGTGCATTTCAGTGTGACGATGACGTAACCGCCGGTCTTAGTCGCCGGCAGACAGTGGGTGCAGTCATGTTGGGATTCAACAGCACAAAGGTGAGAAAGCTGGAGTGTTTTTTTGTTTTTTTTTTAAACGGAGGGGAGTCGGGGGGGACCATCTGCTGCCGGTGGGCTGGAAGGTCACTCGTGGTTCAGCCGAGGATATGCAGGGCTCACTGGCTGACCCCTGACCTGGCTGGACCGCGGCTCCCATGGCTCACGGCCACGGCTATAACGACATAATATGGCGAGGCTTAAAAGGGAATCTATTTTTCAGCCCCTCTTTCCCCTGGGTGGCCCATCGTTCCATTAGGAGCCGCGGTCCGACTCTGATTAACTGCGAGAGGCTCATTAAAAAGTCCCGCTCGCTGAGTGGTGCATTGTCAACGGTAACCGATTGTTTGGGAGAACAAGACAGCGGATTGTGCGGCCCCCATTTGAAAATGACAGAGTGGAATGTTGACGAGAGTGTGCGATGGCTACCGGTCTTTCCCACAGCTCGGAGCGGTGGCTGTGTTTTTCCACTCCCGGAGAATCCCGTTTGTTTCTTCTTCTCCTCCTTTTTCTGGGTGTCTGGCCTATCTCGAGGGAGCCGTCTTTGTTCAATATTGTTCAATATTTCCGAATGTCTCTGCTAGCTCGCCGACAGTGCCTCTCCGCGCTATTGGAATCATTTGCATGATGAGCTTCTTCTTATCGTCTAAGTCTTCTGTTTTGAGTTGTCTTTGTCAGCCAGTCAGTCGTGTACTGGCCTATCTTCATGAGGACATTACACATCATGTTTCACTCAGTGCTATGCGTTTTATGTACTTTTTTTTGCATCTGTTATGTTTTTTTTCTATACTTCTGCTGGAGCACTAGACCTCACTTATACCTGTCAAACCCCCCCCCCCCCCCCTCCCCCCCCTCCGGGTTGGTCGACTGCCCGGTCGTGGCTGAACTTCGGCTCCTTTCAGAGAAGTCGAGTGAGCCAGTTGGCACATGGCGTCTAGCTAAGGCTATCCCTAGGTGAGGTGGTGGAGCCCTGGCGTGGTGGTGCTGCTGTCCCAGTGGCCGCTGGTAGGCGTCCTCACGGCTGATGCTGCCTGCTGGTCCCCCCCGCCCTGACCCGAGCGTCCCCCCCCCCCCCCCATCTTGCCTACTCCATCACCTATACGACTGCACGTGTCCCAGGGGTCTCCATTACGGCGCTAGAAAACAGAGGAGGGGCGGGGCGGCCATGATTCAGGTTTATGTGTTTGTCGTCCCCAGCTGAGGTGTGCTTGTTTCACCTTATATCATGCTGTCGCGGACCGGGAGGCTTGCTTCCTCGCATGCGTGTTATATATCACGCTGCACTGTACCATGGCTTTCTCCCCCCGGAGAGACTCTCTGAGCGGGAGACTCTTTGAGTGTCAGTGTGGGTGAGTGTTTGTCTGCCTGTCTGGTCAAGAGTGTTGACAGTCTGTGAATGTGTACTCTACTTTTTCCTCTATATTTCTTTCAATCTCTCTCTCCCTCTCTCTCTCTCTCTCTCTCTCTCTCTCTCTCTCTCTCTCTCTATCTATATCTATCTGTCTCTCTTGCTTTATGTCCCCCTCTCTCACTTTCTTGCAATAGTTTTCTCCATTTCTGTCTTGCCCATCTGATCCCACCGCAGCAGACAGCTCTACAGGAAGCAGCACAGTGCAGCTGGACACACACACACACACACACACACACACACACACACACACACATGCCACAGGAACAACTGACAGTGTTAATGTAACTACTCTGAGTTGCAACGCCAAAAAAGACATGAGCACAGTGAATAACATGTACAACATGTGGTTATGGATAAAAGTTCTGCCTGTGACATGAAACACAGTGCTTATGTAGACCATCATTTCATCATTTCTGCAATAACACAGGCATCAGAGACCAGTCCCCGATATCTAGCTGTCTTCCTGGTGTTCTGCCTCCGGCTTCGGTGGCGGTTCCTGTCCTCCTTCTCCTCCTGTCTCCCTCTCACGCCTCCCTCTGCCCGCCCCTCCTCAGACCCCCGGACCGCCGGAGGAGAGACCTGTTCGGGGTGGCCAACGGCACCCTGGGGGGAGCCGGGGGGAACTCCACCGCCTTGGAGAGGAACAACACGTACGGGCTGCCCCCCGAGCGGGAGTACCCCTTCGCCGAGGCCCACAGCCAGACGGAGGGCTTCGAGATCGCCGGCCTGCAGCCCTTCACCGTCTACCGCATCGACATCCACGCCTGCAACCAGGAGGTGCTGCGCTGCAGCGCCGCCTCCTTCGTCTTCTCCCGGACCAAGCCCGCAGGTGAGACGGGGCCCCGCTCAGCACAGGAGACACCGCAGGGGGCCTACAAGTGGAACCGCCATCTTAAGCTTTGGACATAGTCTATCGTACAATTTAGTTTCCTGTCAGGAATTTTTTTCATAGTATTGCATATGTTTACTTCTACGTGCATGTGTAGTTTAATATGTGCGTGTGTGTGTGTTAATATGTGCGTGTGTGTGTGTGTGTGTGTGTGTGTGTGTGTATGTGCGTGTGCGCATCCCTCAGACAAAGCGGATGACATCCCAGGGAAGGTGATCCAGGAGCGGGACGACCGGGTGGAGGGCTCGGTGGTCCTGCGCTGGCCGGAGCCCATCAGACCCAACGGCCTCATCCTCATGTACGAGATCAAGTTCCGCCTGGGCTCCGAGGTGAGTCTGGACCACAGCGCAACAGAGCTCTACCTTTGTAGCTGAGGTATTCAATCTGCTCTGAGGTTGAACTCATGCATACATGCAGATGTCAATGTTGACTGTGTTGGACTGGTTTGATTGTTGGATTTTGATCTGAACTTCTGTCTGGAGGTAGAGGTGCTGTTTAAGCTCTTCTGCCTCCCACCCTTTGAACTTGCTGTGGACCCTTGACCTTCGTTAGGAGTCACTGAATCTCACTCACTGAATCTCCACAGAGATTCGTCTCTGTACTTAAACTCTGACCCCATTGACCCTTTAACTCAGACTGCCCCCCCGAGGCATCAATCTAAACTTTATGTGTGTGTGTGTGTGTTTCTCCTCCTTCAGCCCGAGAAGCACGAGTGTGTGTCGCGCCAGCACTACCGGGAGCACCGCGGCGCTCGCCTGACCAACCTGGGCTCGGGGAACTACTCGGCCCGCGTGCGCGCCACCTCGCTGGCCGGAAACGGGTCGTGGACCGAACCCGTGTCCTTCTACGTGCCGCCTCCCAAACGTAAGGAGGGACCCGTCATAACACCACGCCTCCTATTACTACTACTACTACTACTATTATCATAACATATTCACACTGTCACACTGGCTCCTATTGGATGTACACTTTCAATGTGTTACTTTGAGCTCTCTGTCTGTGTTCTTCCCTCCCCCGGCAGAGAGCTACGACAGCACGCTCTACCTGGTGATCATCATCCCCATCATCGTGATCCTCCTCATCATCAGCCTCATCATCACGCTCTTCTACGTCAACAAAAAGAGGTAGGTGATGGACACTATGTACCCGATCGCTGCTAGACAAGTTAATGACAGAGGCCATAGAATATGTCCGGTTTTCTTATCACGACGAATTAACATCCTCCCTGATGACTGCGTCCACAGGAACAGCGACAGGCTGGGTAACGGAGTCCTCTACGCGTCAGTCAACCCCGAGTACTTCAACGCGGCTGAAAGTAGGAACCGACTCACACCCCTTCATAATCTGTTTGTTCTTTCTATCTGATTATCGGAATCGTGATGAATGTGAATCCGTCCTGAACCTCTACCCCTGGCGTTGATCACAGTGTACGTGCCGGACGAGTGGGAGGTGGCGAGGGAGAAGATCACCATGAGCCGGGAGCTGGGCCAGGGCTCCTTCGGCATGGTGTACGAGGGCATCGCCAAGGGCGTGGTGAAGGACGAGGCGGAGACGCGCGTGGCCATCAAGACGGTCAACGAGTCGGCCAGCATGCGGGAGCGCATCGAGTTCCTCAACGAGGCCTCCGTCATGAAGGAGTTCAACTGTCATCACGTGGTGAGCGGGGACACACACACACACACACACGCAACCTTTAAAAACGGCCTGTCAACGGTTCTTACCGAAGGACTCGGGGTTGACTGAGGCGTAAAGGACTCCTAGAAATGGACATGGTGTATAGAAAGGGAAACACAAACGGTGTGGCGTTCACGTACACCTGCAGTAGGTATAGTTACACTTTATCCCTGTGTGAGAGAGCCGTTCCATCGGAGGGAACCACTGCTGTTTCACACGGGGAATTTCAGGGCCGTTGGTAACGGATTAGCCTGCGAACTGTGTAGCCTAAGGCTACATTTGTCCTCCCTGAGAGGTTTTAAAATCCCCCAAATACCAGCCATTTTAGGCATAGCCGTGTGCTCATTAAATCAGTTCAAACAGAACTGTTGGGTGATTCCTCCCTTGAAAAATAAAAGCTGTTACAGCCTTTCAGCCTGTCTGCCAAACACCTAATTACTAACCTCAATGTGAATCATTAAAAAAGGGATTTCCTTTCGCTTCAAAGCTCTATACTAGCATTAGGAGTTCCTGAATATTTTGGTTATAGCCGTTGGTAAATGGAACCTGTTTTGTACTGAACGGAGGTGTTCTGCGATGTGATTGGTGTAGGTGCGTCTCTTGGGCGTGGTCTCTCAGGGTCAGCCAACCCTGGTGATCATGGAGCTGATGACCCGCGGTGACCTGAAGAGCTACCTACGCTCACAGCGCAAAGAGGTCTGTATGTCTCTCTCTGTCTCTCTCTCTCTCTATCTCTCTCTATCTCTTTCACGCATGCACACATTCACACACACACACACACACACACACATACACACACGGTCGGTCTTCCACCCTGTGGGCAGCGTCCTGAGCACGGGCTACGGCTCGGTGCTCACTGCAGCCTACTGCTGGCAGACAAGAGACAGTCTGAATGGTGTGCCTGTGCTCCCCCCCCCCCCACAGAACTCCACCAGCCAGGTCCTGCCCCCACTGAAGAAGATGATCCAGATGGCGGGCGAGATCGCGGACGGCATGTCCTACCTCAACGCCAACAAGTTTGTCCACCGTGACCTGGCGGCCAGGAACTGCATGGTGGCGGAAGACTTCACCGTCAAGATCGGAGGTAAGAGCAATCCCAACCCCCCACCCCCTTCACCACACGGCGGGCTTCCCCC
Organism: Galaxias brevipinnis; assembly: GCA_036023535.2. Taxonomy (NCBI): domain Eukaryota; kingdom Metazoa; phylum Chordata; class Actinopteri; order Galaxiiformes; family Galaxiidae; genus Galaxias; species Galaxias brevipinnis. The sequence goes on from JAVQIZ010051269.1 coordinate 8,093, forward strand.
TGCAACCCCCCCACCCCCTCCTCGGCCTGGAGAGAAACGGCAACAAAAACACCAACCCAGTAAAGCTAGACAGCCTGGAGAGGCCCCTAATGGTGATGGACAGGGCCGAGGAGGAGGCCAGGCATTCAGGCAGGCAGGCAGGCCGCTCTCGGGAGCCCTCTCCGCCGCTCGTTAGAGGAATATTTGGTGGTCTCCCTCTAAACTCTAAACCCCCCTGCTCTCCTCTGCTCCTCAGACTTTGGCATGACCAGGGACATCTACGAGACGGATTACTATCGGAAAGGAGGCAAGGGCCTGCTGCCAGTCCGCTGGATGTCTCCCGAGTCGCTGAAAGACGGCGTGTTCACCACAACCTCCGACGTCTGGTAGGAGCCCGCAACGCACACACACACACACACACAGACACACACAAACAAATACTCAAACATAGCACAGAGGCCCTGTTTGGTACTGTCGTAGTGTGTGTTGGTCTTGGTATAAGTGGTATGAATTTGTAATAATGCTGGAACAGCGCAGACTACCGCAGAGAGAACATGCTGATCACGGTCCCTAGCCCCGACTCCATCCACTGTAACTCTCCTGCAGAAACATCTTTTATTTTTCTGGAAGCTTCTTTAACTAGTATTTCCAAACACTTGGATCTACTGTAAGTCACGTAGCTTGACTTTTGGAATAAGGAGTCACTTCTATTTAGAAGATCGAAAACCACTTCCCTCCTTTTTTTGTTTTGTTGGAACACATCTATCCTGCACGGAGCTGTTTACCAAGGCTGTAGTTATTGTTTCCCAATCAAAAAGTGTCCCACGGGCCTGTCCCCTCTAAGCACCCTTAAACGGCTCCAGATGTCCCGAAATGAGGGGTTGGGAGTGCCAGCAGAAACCCACCTCTACATCCCACCCCATATCTCCCCCCTTTGAAGTCGCACACATCAAACCCTGCCGCGGTGGGAACCCACTTCTGGGCCGCCCATGAAACGCAGCAGTAGGTGTGTGTCTTCACGTTGTTTATCCAGCAGAGGCTCTCCTCGCGTGGTTTCGTCTTTCAACACTCCTCTGCTGCAGCCAGCCCGGAGGCCGGTCGGTGTCGTAACAGTCTTTGGATACTGTCGGCTGCACTCGTAGGTGCTGGGCCCCGTGGCGCTAACAGCACCGCCGCTGAAGAAGAGACGTTTGAAAAGAGTCTCATGGCAGCGTTTTTTTTTTTTTTTTTTGGATTAGTCAAGGTTTAGGCTTCGTGTCTCAGTGTGAGTCCTTTGAATTTTTTTTTCTGAGGACTGTTGCCCATAGACTCATTTGTATTAATGAGAAGAAAGTGGTCTGAGAAGTCAGAGAAAAGCTTATAGTATTATAGAAACATGTTCTTATGACATTAGACTCCCACTGCTCTTTGGCTTCAAATACCCGCGGCTGCTCTGCCACAGGTACATTGCACAACCTAGTACAACACACGCACACACACACACACACACACACACACACTCCATATTTACACACTGTCATCGCTCCCAGAACGTGTTTTACATCCTTCCTAACCCTCCTCAGAGGCCCTCTACCGTCGCAGTAAACGAAAGCGAGGCACGCTAGGAAGCTTTCTGAGAGGCCATGGGAAACTGCCTGAAGACAATGGGTGCTCGCACGGTGTGCTGTTTCTAACCCATGTGTGTGTGTCTCTCTCTCTGTGTGTGTGTGTGTGTGTCTCTCTCTGTGTGTGTGTGTGTGTGTCTCTCTCTCTGTGTGTGTGTGTGTGTCTCTCTGTGTGTGTGTGTGTGTCTCCTTCCAGGTCGTTCGGCGTGGTGCTGTGGGAGATCGCCACCCTGTCGGAGCAGCCCTACCAGGGCATGTCCAACGAGCAGGTGCTGCGCTTCGTGATGGAGGGAGGCCTGCTGGACAAGCCGGACAACTGCCCGGACATGATGTAAGTCCCCCACTCCTCCCCCCCGCAGAGTCCCGTGTCCCGACCGCCACCATCGGCCCAGTCACGGGGGGGCAGGGTGGTCCACTCGCTGCCCGCCGACCGCCACCCGATGACGGGTGAACAGCTCTCAAAGAATCCGTCGGGCTTTGTACCCCCCCCACCACCCCCCGTCAGCGTCCCATGACCACGGCCCCTCCAGGGCACGTCAGACTGAGCTCCTGTACCCCAAACTCTAGCCCCCGACTTCGCTGCTATTCCGAGTGCTGGACCCGTATCGGGTGCCTCGCACGGCCAGGGTGAGCCAAGTGGCAGGCGGACTAGGTGCCATTTACGTCACGGGGGTTAAATGCGGCACGCTGACATCACCGGCCTCGTCCCCGGACCCCGGGTTGGCGGGGGGCTCCCTCCTCAGGCCAGGCAGGGCCATAGAAGGGATGCCGCGGGTCTCTGTGGGTCAGCGTGTGTGTGTGTGGTGTGTGCGTGTGTGTGCGCGCGCGTGTGTGTAAGATGCTGCTCATTCCTGACTTGAGAGCAGAGAGAGAAGGAGAGCGAGAGAGAGAGAGAGAGAGAGAGAGTTTGTCGTCTCCCGCTGTAAAGAGGGTAGTGTAATTGCTCGGGCTGCCAATCACGCAGGCCGTTTACAAAGTGACAGAGGGTGCTGCTGTTCTGTGATCCTAAAAACAAAACCAGTCTGTCAACACTCCTTCAAAATCAATTTGTCCTTTTCCTTTATTTACCGCTCCCTTACATGGTTTGATTTCTCTCTTTCT
>JAVQIZ010051286.1:0-10688 GCA_036023535.2 Galaxias brevipinnis
TCTCTCATCTTTCATTTGTTTTACATATCTGTGTTCTCTTTCTCTCTCTCTCTCTACCTGTCTTTTCCTATCTCTCTCTCTCTCTCTCTCTCTCTCTCTCTCTCTCTCTCTCTCTCTCCCTTCCTCAGGCATGGTGGGCTATGGCATGGCAAAGGCTGCTGTTCACCAGCTGTGTCAGAGTCTAGCAGGGGACAAGAGTGGCCTGCCTACCGGGGCCATCGCTGTGGCTACCCTACCGTGAGTTACCACGGAACATTTAGTTGGAATTAGTCTTGTTGTACCCTGCCTCTCGCCCTGTGTCGGCTCGAACAGGCTCCAGCCCCCCCCCCTCCCCCCCCGCGACCCTGCATAGAAGAAGCGGTATAACTAATGGATGGATGGATATTATTTTTGTTTCTCAATGTATGCTAAGTTAATAGATCTCAAACCGTGTAGCTTATATTGTTGAGTATATACAGATCTAGAATTTTAATGGACCGTGCAACCTCTTCCCCATGAATCGTGTAGTTTTACTGTTACAAAATGGCTCAGTAAATAAGTGCCTTGTCATCATGTGCAGCCTATATTTTGGGAGTTAGATTCTTTAGGGGCTGTTGTTTTCCTACTGCATGAGACTGAACTGAGGCCACCTTTCCTACAAGCTAGCTGCTGTCACATCTGTTTAGCATTACCACAATGACTTGTGCTTTTTCCACAGTTCACTACAGTTAGCATGCAAAGACTGGTGTTGCACTTAATGAGTTTTTGGTAAAACTAGCTATATTTCATAATATATATATTCAGCATATATATAACACTGCAAAATACAATACAAATATTATAATATAGGATCATATCTTGTATTGTGTTATTGTTGTGGACTATGGTTTTTCGCAGTATTGACTAAGTCATCTCTTCAGAGGGTAGCTCTCTCTCTCCTCTGCCAGAATACAGCTGCACTGATTATCATCTGACTTAATTTGGCAGGGTTACCTTGGATACGCCGATGAACAGGAAATTCATGCCCGACGCAGATTTCGGCTCCTGGACACCACTGGAGTATATGGCAGAGTAAGTGTTGTCAAGGAAAAACACATTTGAAATAGCGTCACTAATTTGTACCGCAAATGTCTTTATTATGGCATACGACAAAACAGATCCTCTGTGTTTTTACTGAGCCTGTTAGCCGGATCATGTTACCCCTTCTTAATTTGGAAATTCAATGAAACCTCCCTGTTAAATCTGATAGCCTTAGTCTTAATACAATACATATTAATCTGTTAAATTGTTTTACCCAACAAAGGCTATAATACTCTAATTTCACCAGAAGATGGCAATAGTGGACCTTTTGTACTAAATGCTACTAAGGGGTTTTTCACAGTAATGTGTGTTGTTGACATTGTCAGTTTTTAACACATTTTTATTTAATACCTATTTTAATAATATTCTTGCTTAATGTTACACCACAGTGCCAAACTGACATAGACTGAAAATAACTGTTGGCCTGATTTTTAACCGACAATGCAGATTTAATTCTTTGTAGTATTATAAGTAAAGGACCAATATACCTCTGGGATTACAATTTTTAACAAGATGGTTGTCTCAAAAAAAAAACAATCATTCCTTGAGTTTGTTGGATGCTGTAGTTGGATGTTACTATGACGATCTAGTCTATGTCTCTCGGTACTGGACATAGAAACAGAGCACTGACTACAGGCTGTGGATAGATTAGATGGGATTAGGTCCTTCCTCATAATCCCATAGGGGTTGAACGATTATAACCCCTGAGATTAACGGTGAGGGCTTGGTAGGGAAATATAAATAGATACCGCAGAACGTAGGATTAAAACACTTTGAAATACTTTACTGATACATATTATGTCGAATAAACAAACCTTCGACCGCACTTGACCACACATGCAAACGTTAATGTACTATCATATATGTTTTTATTTGTTTTGTTTTCTAGAACCTTCCTCAAATGGGCCACTGGTGTCGACCGTCCAGCATCGGGCAGCCTGGTGCAGTTGTTGACCAGCGGGGGGAAAACGGAAGCTGTACCCACGCAGTAGAAAACACAAAGAGGGAGAGATGGAGAACGAAGGAAAAGTGAAAACATTAATTAAGAGATTGAGTGGGTGGGAGGGGTTTTATATTATCTTAGGAATAAAGAGTGGGAGTGAACAGAGAAAGGGGAGTACAGGGACAGAGAGATTGGATGATGGATGGAGGGAAGACGGATATTACCAACAAGAGGTAATGTTGCCTCACAGCACCATCTAGTGTTTATCACCAGAACTTTGGCTGTTTAGAAGTGTGACACATTTACATTGTTGCTTTCATTAGAAATAAACGTACAAACTCATTTGTGAATTTCAAAATACTCTAGCCTTAAATCCACACTGTTTATTTCTTTTGGTCAGTCATTTGATGGTGAACTCTTGGAAAGGTTGTAGCTCTTTACCGTCCGTTAACGTCGATTTAGCTCAGTCCTTTTAGATCCTTACACACACCATGAGATCTAGGGTACCCAAAGAGCCGCTGTTGTCTTTTTGTCAGACGTACAATACATTCTAGTGGAGTGGCCTTACTATCAGTGTTAATGTCTCCCAAGTGTACTTGATATTTGTGTCTTTGTGACTGTCAGTATTTGAAAACCGTGTCGGTCTGGATGATTGTTGTGTAATAAATGTCAAAGTACATAACTAACAATAAATGTTGTGGGCAATCAGAGATAAAGTACTGTGAATACATTCACTGAGTGGTATGTGGTATGCTGCATCTAGTGTAACTTCCTTTGCTAGGTCTGTCTGACCATATCCTTAATTAGAAAATAATAATTTCAACCTGGAACGTGCAAACAAGTTCAATTAACAATCAAAGCCATGATAATAAAAAGCTGGAACGTGGTATCTGCAACCAATTTGTTATAACCACGTTTGTTATAACCACGTTTGTTATAACCATGTTTGTTATAACCACATTATTTCTTATGTGAAAGTGGATGTATGTGAAGTAGAATGCCAAAATAACTTTTTTGAATAAAACTGATTATTAAAATTCAAAATCATGTCCATGAACTCATAATTATTAAGTGTTCCCACAACAGGGCAGAAGGTTTATGGATTTAACAAAGGTTAAAGGTGTTCAAAAAGATGATTTTATACTGTACGGTACATCATTTTCATAGTCATAAGGGTCTTATTATATCAAATACCAGACTGCGATAGGAAAGGCCTTGTGTTTTTATTTGTTAATCTTATTCCATGAAGGTCTCGTAGGTCCCCTGTTTTACAATTGGCAAATGCACTTTTCATTAGCTTTGGCTAAAGGGACAACATGAGTTTAAAACAGTTGGATTGCCACAGATTGATTTTAGTGGCCTTTCCACTGTGCAGAAACAAGAACCAATACACATACAGTATATTGAAGGATATGCACTTCCAAGTAGCAACCTATATCTCATATAGGCTTAGGGGGCAATGTGAGAAAAGCAAATAAATAGGCCTAAGACAATAATTGGACCTTACTCTTAAACTCTGCTATTTCTCATTGCTAGCCACTGTTTGGAGGCTGTAGGGCTGATGACATGCACGCTGTAATAAATCAAAATGCCGAGGATTAATAGGAAAGAACAAAGCGGGCCCGCCTCACTCGGGCTGATATGTATTTATTCTAGGTGGCATGGCAATTCATCTCGTTTGTGTGTGTGAGGGCCCGAGGCGCCTTTCGGCACTACCCTCTGCATACATTAGCTCGTATGACGCTATGGCGCTCTAAAGTGATAGCTGGAGGGGTAGGAACCTGTGTTTATCAAAGACGGCATTCCACCTGATCTAAGATTAGGGCTGTGACAAAGCATGTTTTTCTTGTTGTTCCTACTGAGGGAGATAACTTGTCAGGGAAAACACTGCAGATGCTGCGGAGCACAGCGTGAGCGAGTGGCTGGTGAAGACGATTTGTTTGCTCTGATGGTGTCCTGCAGCTCTGGGCCTCCGTCAACAATGACGGAGGCTTGTCGCCGCGTTCAGTGAGCAATTGGGGCTTTCATACCTCACATTTTGGAAATCATTTACACCTCGTGATCGTACCTAACAAAATGCCATAGTGTATATTTTGAAACATTTATGAATAACTGTGTTGTTAAAAAAAAGCTGGTTTTAGATATATATATATCTATATCTATATCTATAGATATATAGATATAGATATAGATATAGATTTATATATATATATATATATATATATATATATATATGCATAGATAGATGGATATAGATATAGATATAGCTATATAAAACCAGCCCTTATATATATATATAATAAAAATGATAGCTGCACATTTTATTTGTTATGAATCCAGCAGTATGAACTGAAGTTCACAGATATTACATATTGAAGAAGCCAACCACATGTTACCTCAAACGATTCATTGTCTGGCCTGGGGCTCGCAGGAGAGCATCGCCCAGTCATGTTTACATGAAACCCCTGGAGATGAATTTCCTGATTAAAGAACCCCCCTCCTCAACCATCCCCTTCAGGCCCTTGTGTAGTGTATGTGTGTGTGTGTGTGTGTGTGTGTGAGAGAGAGAGAGAGAGAAAGAGAGAGAGAGAGATTGTGTGTGTGTGTGAGAGAGAGAGAGAAAGAGAGAGAAAGAGAGATTGAGAGTGTGTATGTGTGTGTCTGTGTGTGTCTGTGAGTGTGTGAAAGGTTATGTCTGGGATGGTGGTGCACCATGTGGAAGCCATTGAGACCTGAGAGCAGCAGTGGGCATGTAATGTGAGGACAGATGGTTGTGGTTAGCCCTTGGCTGCTACGGGTAATCTGACCTGCATGGGAGGACCCCTCCACCTCTCTGAGAACCAAGCCCCACATATGTTGCGTGTGAATGATTGCTCAAAAGAGCAGGGGCCCCGATTTTGAGAGTCATAACTGTCCACCCTAAGAGTTTTTTAACAATGTTTTTTTATTTTATTTTTTATCTTCAGCTAAACCAATTGTTTCAGAAATTTAAGTATGAGATATTTTGGATGTGGATTGTTTATATGCCCCAAAGATATATTCTTCCAGGGCCAAAAAAATTACAGAAATGCTTCACCTCTCTGAAATAGTCCCGTAGCTGATGGTAGGAGATGTGAGTTGACTTTGAACAAGCATCGTATAAAAATATATTTCACACCTTGATTACATCACAAGAAATACTTATCACAAAATGTTACAAAGTTATACATTTTATTATAGATTGTATAGTTATTCTTTCTTTTTGCTAAAATAATTCCCCAAAATGCTGCTCTAAAATACCTCTAGATGGCACTAAGCCACTAAGCCAACCATTTGAGATAAGGTAACATAATTAACATTTTCACGATAAGTTTTCTTAGTAATTAAAAGTCCCTGGTGTCGTTAAATCACAGAGCAGGGTCACTGGACCGCTTTTCTCTGGAATGCCGGCAGGCCAGACAGAGCTAGTATCACATGCTGTTCCTGACTCCACAATGGATGTTTCATCAACTATTTATGGAATGATATTATAACCGCTTTAGTTATTCATTTGATGTATAAGAACCCTACATCAGGCATTAAACAAAAGAAAGGACACGTTGAATATTTGAAAATCTTCAATGTCTGAATTAGTGTGTTTTTATTCAGACAATGCTGCTCAAATCAAAACTAATCTGTAAAAGTCACATACTATTGGACCTTTCAAATAATAGGTAGCCTCTTGTATTCAGATGTTTGTGTTCATAAAAACAATGGTTCACCAAGCATATTTCGTTTTGGAAAGCAATTCCGCTCTACGTGTCTATAAAATGTGGTCTAGGTTGTTTTGATACACAAATGCTTTGGAGTCTTGTACAACATGATTTTGTGGCACATCCATATGGTTTTTATGACAAGAACTCAACTTTATTTTCTAAATCAGTGATTTAAACACTACCTGGCACAGCAGCAGATTGCACGTGGCTTTGGTTGAGAAGCTGTCTAAGCTGATACATACATTATACCCCTCGACACAGTAGCAGATGTGAACACATCGAGGTCAAATGTCTCATTCGGTCACATTGTCATGTTTGTGACAGTGTTCAATAGATGGGCTATGACCGATTGTTTTGAAACAGAAATATTTAAGACAAGGATAGAATGAAGAGGACATTCTAAGTTTTAAAGATCAGCGAACAAAAATAGCAACAAAAAAAAAATCTAATATATCTAATCTTCACTAGGTCTTTTTCTCAGCTAATGCATATCATGCATTTGTCCTTTTTAAGGGCCAAAATCTACTCAAACTTACAGCGTTTATTGGACGTCCAATTTTGTGTGTGTGCCTTTCTTGGTAGAGCAAAATACATACAGGCCATGGCTGGACCAGAGGTGTCATTTAGAGTGTGCCTGGGGGCTTTGTCCTAATACTGTTGGCATCATCAGTGGCTATGGAAGAGATTCCCATTAGTGGCCATGGGCTATTAACAGTGGTGCGAGTGGTAGTGCGGATGACAGTGGGAGCTGGGTGCGTGGGGATGGGGTGTGTTGGGCGAAGCTCTTACATCTATCTGACCAGGCAATTACCCAATAAAGTATTTGTAGCAATATGCTATAATTTAATGAGGGTTGCAATTTTGTGAACAGTGAAAAACATGTTTCATTTGGCATTTGACTCAAGTTATTCATGAATCAAAGGCCTTCCGAAAAGATAAATGGAGTCTTTGTGAGAGAGTTTCGTTCGGCACCAACAGTACTGAAGTCATCTGCCAGCCCATAATGTTTAACGACACTGTTACATGCTTTGAACATCAAAACATGCCTCACTGTTGTCTCGGGTATCTCCCCCGGGATCTCATCTCAGCCTGAACACTCAACGCATGCTGAACACAAAACCCTATCCTTTCTGTCTGCCATAGCACACACGACAAATCACATATGAGCATATATGTTGATCTCGGTTGAAATGACACCTACAACATACACTGGAGAACTTGACCCAGTGTAAATGCGATGCTTTGTAGCATCTCGAAATGGATTACCCTCTGTTTTCAAGTAGTAGCTTTAAGTGTCTTGAGACTAATTGGTGTTTTCGGTCTGTTCCTTTGACTGATTCGCCATCTTTTCCATTTGGCATTTTGGCTGTTATATGTCAACACTCAGGACTGTGCACAACAATTTGGTTGGCGCAGGGGCGCAACATTTTTTTTTTTTTTAAATAACACTTTTCACTCAGAAAAGCGCATCCTGGAAGACAAGGTTGACAGGACCATGGGTGCAAAAAAACAAAAAAAAAGAAGATTGCTCCTCATTTTGAAACCTTTGCACATGACTCGAAAGAAGCAGATGCTTCATGAAAGGTGTTGTTTTTTCCAGAAAAACTGATGCAGATATTTATATATAAAAGTGTATTAATGACGACCATGTGTTTTTGGCTAGCAGCCTGTCCATCCATCAGGTCCTGTGGGAAGTGATATGTGCTCTGGAGGTTTCCAGCAGCGGCCAGGGGAAATCCAGGTCACGGGTGGGGGTGTGGGGGGGTGGGGGTGTTAAAGCCATGTTGCGGCTGGATTGGGACCGACCAAAGCTATACGGTATCACACCCAGATAAGCCTCCCGGGATCTGTGTGGTCCACGAACTCGCTCGGGGAGGTTTGCATGGACATGGTTTCTCCCGCATACTTTTAGGGGCCTTCTAAACGTGGAACCCAGGGTTCACCCCGAGTTTGGAGACTTTTCTCTTAGCTGTTCACATTTGGAGGGCCCTTTTGGAAAGTCACCCCTTCTCAAATCACACTCTCTCAGAGAGACACACTCATTCATACACACACACACACACACACACACACACACACACACACACACACTCACACACACATGTGCTTCTCATTTAGATCCCAAAAGCGGGCAACAGATTAAGTCTGTAAGCTCTGGGAACGAGGTGGGCTATTGAGCCTTTAGGTGTGTGTGTGTGTATAGGGTCTAATATTAAGACAAAACGGTAGGTACATCTTAATTCAAAATCTTGATGCATGATATAATAAAAATAACAGGTTTTCCTGTCTAACAAGAGTATTCTTTAAATCAAAGCTTTAGATGGGAGGATTTCATTATTCATTATTTATGTTAATTTATGCAACCAAACTATGCCCATTTCACTAATGATATTTTTGAATATGTGAGTGTGTCCTGGTCAGAAGTAATGAGATTTGCCAATAATAATATGTAAATGCGGTGAATTATTGAAAAGACATGACTGAAGATTTCATATTAGGTTGCATGTTTATTTCAGGGATGCATCAATTTTTTAAAATGGTTCTCATGCCCTATTCGATACACAAATCGAATCAAATATCCAATCAATCATTCATGTGTTTATTTGTGTGTATGTGTGGGATACTGCGAGTTTGAGAGTAGGTGTGTTCAATTTATGTTATTGTTGTGTGCTATGTAACTTTGGAGAGAAGAGAGTGCCTAAAATAATTTCAAACTTTGTCATTTAAAAATAGATTAAACAAAATGAACTAATAGCCAATTACACATAGGATGTTTTCTAAATTCCTCTCTGTTTAAATAGGATTTCCAAGAGATTTGTCGATACATGTCAAATGAATGTCAGAGAAATTCAAGAGCCCAAACCATAACAGTTAAGACCTACTAATGAAAAAATGTCGTCATATCAGAAACAGTGTGATGGCATTAATAGTATGTTGTGCCCATGATGTCTGTGCAATGTTAAAACTCTATCCCTGCTGTGCAAAATGTTTTTCTATATTTCTATTTTTTTTTTTCTTCTTCCTTCCCCTGCCTCATTTGCAATGATTATGTTATCAGGCCAGCCAGGCAAAAGGGTGGAGCAACCATAATTTCAGCGCGGGATTAGGCAGAAATAACGAGGTCACCAAGTTACAGTTGCCATGGCAACGACACATCCAAGAACACAGGATGCCATTGCAAAAAAAAAAAAAAAAAAAAAAAAGAAGAAAAAAATAGCGAGAGGAAAAAATAGGCCCGGAAATGTTGTTGTTTTTTCTCTCTCTCTTTCTCACTCTTTCCCTTGCTCTGTCTCTTTTCTCTCTCTCTCTCTCTCTCTCTCTCTCAGCTGTCCTTTTTCTCTCACTCTGTCCATTTAGCAGAGCAGCAGAGGGGAGCATTATACTTTTTCTCTCCCGTTTTCCAAAGCTTTTTTGTTTCCCAGCATATGCAGAATAATACATTCGGTGTTGAGCACATTTGCATTTGCTGGAATTCATATTCTGTGGGAGGTCTGAGTTTTTTCTCCTATTTCAAACAGGCGTGTACCAGCCGCGAAACAGCTCATTAGAGAAGTTGGAAAAGCCCAAAACTCAAGTTAGTTGTACTTTTTTTTTGCTCAGTTCAGTATTGGACAAAAGCTATTTGAAGACACTCTGAAAACGGTCTGAGAAAGAAAAAAACAACAACAAGTGAACGAATCGCTCTGGCATCTCAAGTTGATATGGAACCCACCGAGAGTCCAGCTTTGTTGCTGGAGAACAATCTGCTCCAGACCAAGGCATTGATTCGGATTTGAAATGCTGGAAGTGGTTGGCTCCCATTCAAGCATCCATTCCCATGTAATACTTCGGGGTAGTACAGGCACTAGGGCTGGTCTGCTTCCATTAAAACCATTCACAGCCTAATAATGCACAGCCTGGCCCTTGTGATAGTTCAACATGCTTCATATAAGGCACCATTATCGATCTTCCTTTGAAGGAAGCTCCCTGTGCAATGCATTATAGGGTATCGTAGAGGCTGGTGAACTATACATAAGAACTATAGCTGAGTCAGAACAGGAAACATTGTATCTGAAAGCTGGTATTATCTTGAAGCAGCCTACAAAGACGCAATGGATGTTATATTTACCAAATGCAACACCGAAATGAAATCTACTTCTGCACATTGGATTTTAGAGGTGATTTAATTTGAAATCAGTGCACTGTATGTTCGTATGTATGTTGCACAATATGTTTGCGAGCCCGCCTTTAGGTATCTGCTTACTATTAGAGATTGTTAGTGTAAATAAACCGTTGAATGTGTATGTAAGGTTGTTGACTTGACTACAAAATGGGGGATGGTAAGAGAGATATATTTTATGCTCTATCAAGAGGAAGTATAGTAATTTTCTCACAGCTCATTTTTCTCCCTCTCTTAACAGCTCAGAGCCCCAAGAAGCAACACTCAAAAGCCTAATATTACATGATGATAGGCCATGAATTGCCACACCGTACATTTGTTTTACCATGGGTCCTTTGTGTGTGTCTTTGCCCTACCTCAGCTAAACAGTGTTGACTGTCACAACGTCTTAACATTTTCCATCCCAAAGTTTGCAATGGATGCAAATCTCGCTGTGTCACCAAGATTCACTTGTTTGTATTATTGTAAGCAAAGAGGTGGAGCTTAACGTCACATGGCCCCCTTGGAAGAACTCTGATTGGGGGAAGTTCAGCATGACCTCGGGACAAGTCCCACCCTAATCATGTCGTTTGGCGTCGCCAGGGGAACCCTTTACATGGTTCTATTCGGGGGGCCATGGGCAACGCATACTGCCAAGGGCTCCTGTTGACGTCCATGCCCACCATCATGCCACACTGGGCCAGGAACCCAGAGAGCAAAACGGATGGGCATATATGAATATCCCCTGTGCTTGGCAGTGGGCTCTGGTTCCTCTATGTATAAAAAATATATATTTATATATATATATATATAT
>JAVQIZ010051301.1:0-11523 GCA_036023535.2 Galaxias brevipinnis
TGTGTGTGTGTGTGTGTGTGTGTGTGTGTGTGTGTGTGTGTGTGTGTGTGTGTGTGTGTGTGTGTGTGTGTGTTTTCTTGGACAGCCCACTGGTTTGGCTTGTCATTTAGAACTGTTAAGGTGAAATCCCCTCCTATTCTATGTATGATGACCCTAACAAGCAACAGAACAGATGCATTTTGTCCCACTGAAATGCATATTAGGAAGACACCACATTAGGTCCAAGGCAATACATTGCAACCTGGTATGAAGCCATTCAATTACTAATAGACTAACAGTGATTTTTTGTCATTAACAAGCAGTACACTACTCATTGATAAACAAGTTACGTTAAGACATTCCTTGAGAATATCCAGTTGATATTAATAATTTATACTTGCCAACTAAATGTTTTAATAATAATTTAATAATGTTTAAATAAAGTAATGTTTTGTAATGGATCCAATCCAATATGCATACATTAATGTAGAGAGGCCATTACCGTTTCACCTACATTGATTCCCAACCACCCAAATTTTTTTTACTTTCCTAAACCTGGGTGGGTGTACAAGACAGATGTATTCTTCAAAACAGTTGGAGTTCTTACAAAACAACATTTTTGAGGCAGAAGCGGACATGCTCAACTTTTCCCTGGAGAAAAAGAGAGTGAAACAGTTGAATCTATGGTTTAGTGTGGGGACGGCATTGTAGACCAAAGCCTCTTAGTGAATATGTGTGTTTGCCTTTGAGTTTTCTCTATTAGTTCTGTTTGCTGTTTTAAATCTCCCTTTTGTGATGGGACTGGTGAGGACTAATGACTCCTTTGAACCGCCGACATCCCCAGCAGAATGGCTCTGGGCATGTCGGCAAACTAACCATAACTCCCTTTCCCACATACCGCTGCACTGAAGGACACACAGAGCACCTATTCTCACATACTTCCTATTCCCACTCAGGCCTTATAGCTATGCCCCGTCTCTGATCTCTACCCTTTTCAATTTAAACAAGTTGCCCTTCTTTCTGTCTTTGTTATACATATGAACAATAGCACTGACAATAAGAATAACAATAGCCTACACATTAATATAGGATGAATGGTTAGAGATGAACAGACATAGTTCCATGAAACTTAGCATACAACACGACTATCCTCGTAGTTATTCATTTCTCGTGTTCATTGTTTTATCCAAGTGAATAAAAAATCCAAGGACTATGGACCAAGTTAACATGGGAAGAGTACACAGAGACAGCTAGTAGGAGGCCCAAGGGGCTAAGATGTATCTAAGTATATTGGTGGTGCCAGGCGATCTTACCGGAGGGATGCCTGCCCTCCTCTACCGGGGCCCCTGGCTCTCGTCCGACCGCCCGAGCGTGTCTTTAGGAGGGTCCTTACTGTCCAGCCGGGGTGAAAGAGAAGAGCAGGGGGATCATGGCGGATCATGGCGGACCCACCACAGTACAGAGAGACCTCCCTGCCGATGAGCAAACACCCCTACAAATGGCAGAGCCGGCCAGACAATCGCTCCCTCAAAGAGAGCTAATTAGCTGGAGGCTAACACCAGTTTACTAACACCTGTATTAGCGTGCCGGCTCGGCAGGGAGTCAGGGCTGGCCAACAAGCGCTAATCCTTCATAAGCCCACAGTGCTCCTCCCTAGAACCAGCATTAGCATTTTCTCCATTAGCTAGTTATAGCTCTGACCTGGAGAAGACAGCTTTTCACAGCTGGGGGGTCCACGGGATGGATCGATTTGCATGCATGTCTATCTGTAAGTGAGTTCATGTATGTATTGTTTCTGTGTATTGCATATGTTAATAAGAGAATGTTGTGGTGATGTTATGCGATTGTTTCTCTGTGTGTGTGTGTGTGTGTGTGTGTGTGTGTGTGTGTGTGTGTGCGTGTGCGTGCGTGTGGCTGTCTCTATGTACATGCGTGTGTGTGGGTAAAACAAAGGGCATGCAGTGTGTCCTTGTGTATGTTTGTGAACTCCTCCTGCAGTCCCATTCCTCCAGTCTCGCTGTCTCACGGACTCTCCCACAGCCTGGGTGGTTGGCCGATTAGCCGCTAGCCGGGTGTGTGTACCAGGGAGGGCAAGGCCTATGTGTGTCCAAGGGATTAGCCTGCCTTAGCATTAACATTATGACCGGACCAGCTACATTCCCCTGGCCTGTTGATAATTTGAGGGGAGGAGGAGACGGCCGGTCCATTAGCTGTGTCTGTTTGCTCAGGAGTCGGCCTGCTCTGATCCCCAATTTCACTCTCTGATTCTCGGAAGATCTACCCGGCTTTTGTGAAAGAAGGGGACGGGGGTGCGGGGGCTGGGGGGCGGGGGGCGGGGTGAGGAGATAAAGGTTGGAAGAGAGGGACACGTTGATTTGCAAGCCTGAGGATATTCTGTACACTTACCAAACTAATCAGGGTGGGTAAACACAACCGGCGGATAGAGGGGCTAGCTGTTAAAAGGGGGAGAGCTGGCCTGGTCTCAAGTGTGGATTGAAAGGAGTTATCATCGGACCACACTCAGTGTCTGTGCTGTCTGATCTGGAGACCAAAGGCAAAGCCCCCCAACTCATTAGCCATAACAGTTACTTCACAAGTTGGAATGTAGGCTTTGGCATAATGCCTCACATTCATGTACCCCCACATTCATTTCGAAATGAAGTGAATCATCTATGAAGTTTTATGTTCTCTAAAATGTGTTCTAGCAACTTTCTTGAGCACCACATTAGAAGCTGCCATACATGCGCATAATTGATTTCCTCTCGTGCAAATTTGAGTATTTCCAAGGAGCATTTATTTTGCAGGATTTTCTGTAGTGCAGCCACAGTGGTCACAACACAGCACCTTGTCCCTGTATGTTTTCCTATCAGGTTTGACATGGGATTGTAATAACCTATCAATCATCTCGCCCTCATAGCTTGAAAATACCCTGTCCCTGTGGAGTAGTCCTGTGACAGCACAGTGAAGCTCAACGTTCTCTTGATTTTAAGTGGACATTAGATCAGATGTCACCATCAATTCCCTGCAGCCGCGACCTTGGCTAATACCCCTCACTGCCAATTAGGGAGCGGAGAGGGGCCGAACCTTCAATGGGCACACACAAGTGTGGGACCGGGCTACACATGCTACCCAGCTAGCTGGAGCCGGTGGGGACGGGGGCTAGAGTGTATTCACAGGGGGGACTTATGCTGCAAATCAAGACCGAGCTGGAAGAGCCTTCTGGGGATTCCTGTCCAGCAAAGCTGGGTCTGCAGCTTAAGATCCAGTAATGGGTGCTTTGGTGGTGATCTAAGTGGGCCCACTTGGGAATATGGTGTCAAACCGACCCAGACCTCAGCTCGCTAAAATGGTCTTTGATAGGCAAAGTACCTTATAATAGGGAACACACATCAACAGATGCCCCCTCAAATAGGATGAGTCACCGCTAACACTGAGGGTGTGGGACACAGGTTATGGCTGTCCATCTAACATGGTTTAGCTTCTCGTCTATGAGCCTCGTGGATTTATCCGTCTGTCCTGTGGTAACTACAGGAACATGTAGTCCCCATCACGGGATCCCACTCCTAATGTATCGATCGATGTGTTGAACATCGACCGAAAAAAAGGGGCATGATCGTCACTAATTGGGACATTATTGATTGCGTTGGATGGCCCCAGAACAGACACAAGGTTCACTCATGTCCTGGATGGACATAGCTGGATGGGGAGGATGTGGGTGCGAAGCGTAAGGGGGTGTTGCTTTTAGGGTAGGTTGGGGTGGGGTCGGGGTGGGGGTGACACCGTATGCTAACCCTGTCAGCGGACGGGTGGGTGTATGGTGAAGAATAGTGGAGGCAGGTGGTGTGACTAAAGTGAAGACTGGTCCAAATGGGGCGGACGCAGGGCCTGGGTGTAGGAGGGGGGTGGAGGTGGAGATGGGACAGGCCCTGTCCTAAACGCCTCGGCCCACCACACCCACCCAACTGCTCTTCATTCAGCGCCCTTCTGCCGTTTCAGTCTCTGTCTCCTGCTCTCCGAGCCCCTCTGTCTCTCTTTATCTCTCTCCCTCGCTCTCCTCTCCTCCTCTTTTCTTTTCTTTCCAAAACGCATTGTTAACAAAACGGTTTACAAACCTCGGCTGGTACATTATCCACGACCGCCTCCTCTTTAGCTTGATTTAGGCAAATGGATTCAGGAGAGGGGGGGCCCGGGGGGTCGGGGAGAGCGGACCTAAACCAGACCGAGGAAAAGGGGTGTGTCCCTTAGCGCAGCAGCTTTACAAATCCGCCACATGGGCCACGTTGAATATTCCTTTTCCTGGCCCGTTTTGTGCAGCCATACATTAAACGCTCATTATACTGCCTTTATGTGCAAGGGGGAAGCCCTCTTTCTCTGTGAGGGCCGAATGGGTGAAGATGGACTATGATCTCCCTTCATATGCATGGATGGAGCATCTTTAGGGGCCTCTGACATGTATGATATCATCATGATTGTGATATTTGACTTTCATAAAGCCTGCTGCAGGCTGGGAAGGGGTGTGTCTGGTTAAGGGCTAATTTTCCACGGTTAGACTCGTTGTATGGCGAGCCAGAAATGAATGAAATCATTTGAAAGCAATCAATGTGGGAGAAACTGAGTAATTATTTAGAGAGAAGATAGCACTGTTTTTTGGTCTGCTAACCTTAAGAGTAGGCTATTTAAACAAGTTTCAAATAATAGCACAGAACTGATCATTTGATGTGGCAATGGCAAGCTCAGATGAAAGGACAACATTTGGTGACGTTAGGAAGAGGGACGATTGCATTTTTATCCAACGGCGTGCCTTTTATTTGTTTCACACTTTAAAAGTGGCGAGATGTCCGTGTGTACTCGTCCAGACTACCCTCCGTTCTCCAAATAAAGGACACACTCCAGTTATGGATGATTATCTTCCACTTTCGCTTTTCAGTTGACTTTTTAACTATATCATTTCTCTTTCATACCCACTTTCACAGTCCCCCCCACCCTTATCAAACAATAAGATCCTTTCCTCGAGGTGGGGGTGGCAAAGGTTGAACTGGGCATCCCATCATGATAAATCACTGGTTAATGAGGAGTCTATTGTGCACCCCCACATTGTCCGGCCTCTGTCCCTCAGACCGCTACCTTCTGGTTGTTAAGCTGACACAGATAATGAACTGGCCGCTTTGAACTGTCCCCACAATATTGACTGGTTGCACACAGCAGATGTCTCCCTGGCAGAAAGCAACTGGTAAAAGCACATTAGGTTAACAAAGAGAGCTTTGCTTTGGTGGGGCGAGGAGATGGGGGGGCTGGAGGCCCCATGTGGGTGTGTTGAGGTGAGGTGGGGTGGTGTGTGGGGGGGCAGCCTTTGGAGTTGACAGATCTGGGGGGGATTCTATCAAAACAACACATTTGTCGATGGTGTGACACAGGCAGTTTGTAGCGACATTAGAGTCGAAAGAAATTCTGAGACATACGTTGTTGACGTTGGTGAAGATTAAAAAGTTCTACCATGTGTCATAATTTGGACAATATCCACCCCAAAATAATCTTAAGAACCCTTTTTGCATAGCGGTAAACAATTAGGAATATAGATGAATTTGAAAATAGAACCACTGACGATAAACATGATGATATCTGGGCCAAATCCCAGGCTATTACCAGAGGCAAAGGAGATATGATTATTATCAGTGTTAATCGTACATACGATCATCATTATTGTTGTCGAATGAATGCATTGGAAAGGGTGTGAGTGGACTGGCTTGTCTGTGGCAGTGTGACGGGTGTCTAATGGGTCAATAATAAGCCGTGACTAACCGTCTCCCCGAGGAGCAGCTTGAGCAGACACACACTCACAGAAAGCAGCAGAAAGGTATGAGCCACCAACACTGATTACCATATAATTGCAGCTATTGTATTTGACATGGGGAATTAGCAACCCGCTAGGTGGCTAACTGGCCTTTTCTTCTGCCCAAAATGGCTAAGAAAAACACCC
This sequence comes from Galaxias brevipinnis, assembly GCA_036023535.2. Classification (NCBI taxonomy): domain Eukaryota; kingdom Metazoa; phylum Chordata; class Actinopteri; order Galaxiiformes; family Galaxiidae; genus Galaxias; species Galaxias brevipinnis. Next base: position 5,957 of record JAVQIZ010051301.1, read on the forward strand.
AACCAGAGATGGAGAAAAGGGGATAAACAAAATCTATCACAGAAGGTTGAATGGATACATTATATGAACACACAGGACAAGCTTTGATCATTATCAAAACAATTTGAGAGTTCAGATCATTTCAATTATTTTAAACAATTTAAACTTGAAACTAAATTAGCTTTGAAACTTAATTCGAAGTTATTTATCTCAGTTCAGAGTCGGACACTGAAAAGATTACTGGCTGGTTATGCAGTCATTTTTCTAAGACATTTTTTTCTTTATTTTATTTGGTTTCTCAATCCCACACATTCAAATCATGCAGGCAAAATCCACATTTGTTGCTTTGATGTCCAGCCTATCTCGGTTTCAGGAAATGTATTCACATACTAGAACTAGAGAAGATCTACTTATGTGACCCTTTCTGCTTTTCCTCTGACGTTTCCACAGCAAATATTGAGGCACCAGGTTTCCCTGAAATTCCCCAGCCCTTGACGAATGGAACCATTTGAATTTTTATTACTGGCATAAGAGAGAAGGGTGTCCAGGACCCACCGCCATGAACCCTCTTCCCCCTACGTGTGGCTAAACGATCATTTCCCAACCAGCCTCTCTTCTGCCGCCAATCTCTGTTCATGATCAAATCTATCTTCGCCTTTCTCTCTCCTCCTCCTTCCTGCCTGACTAGGTCTCTTTAGAAAAGAAGTGGCCAAAAAGGGGGCGAATTTCATCCCCTCTTAAAGTTTTTTTTTTGTGAGGACGGCTGAGTGAGCGTCCATTATAGAATGGCCCAGACCACCACTGGATGACCCTGTTAGCAGCAACAAAACCCAATTGGTCACGGCCGCCAGTAGCTAATGGGCCAGAGAGGAATAGCCCTGGGTGGGTAATGACTGTATTCTCTGGCTTTCTCTGTCCCTCCTTCTGGTGCCCCTGTACCTCCGCCTTACCCCATCGACCACCAGCCCTGTACCTCCGCCCCCACCCCCTTGCACCTCTGCTGCCCTGTGTCATTCACCTTAGCACAGCCCCAGCCTGGGCCCCCTGCTCACAGTGTCTGTGTGGCACACTCAGGGCTCTGACATGGCACCAGATGCAGCAGACAGATCAGGCATGGCGAGTCGAATCAGAGGACCATATGTCTGGATGAGTCATGGTCCTTGGCCATGCCTTTCCCACAAGCCTGTTGAAAGACACCACACTCACTATCGATGGGGTGACAGAACAGTTTTGGAAAAGAACACTCTTTCTAGTATTTTGATATCGCGCTGTTCTAACTACCACATCGACCTTAAGATAACGTCACTTTACTTTAGTGGAATAGTTCCATAGACGTTATCGTGAAGGTACATTCTGCCATTCTGCGACAATATACCATACACACTGGCCAACCACATAAAAAGTATCCCATCTTCTCTATAAAAAGCAGCTGGTTGTTTTTGAAATGACGCTGACGACGAGGCACTTAAGGGTCGGAGGGTTGAGGACGGGGAGGAGGCCAAGGAGAGGAGGGCTGGGTGGGGAGGGTCAGCCAGGCTCCATTCAGGCCCTAAGACAACACCACGCAGAATGATAGACTCCTCAGGATTGTTTGTCCCTCACAGGCCTTTCTCCCTCCTGTCTCCCTCAATGGCACCCTTAGCCGCACATGAGAGGCTCTCCCAGGTACCGGGTAGGAGGGTGTGTGTGTGTGTGTGTGTGTGTGTGTGTGTGTGTGTGTGTGTTTGAAGGGTGGAGTGGCGGGTGGGTGGGGGTTGTATTTCAGAGATAAAGCCCCCTGGTCCTATGGTTGATTGCCCCACTATAGACACTCACTCACTGGTTCTGAAAGGCACCCCTCAGACACTGGTGAATAAACTCTTACTCTTACGCTTCCATACATCACCCTCCTCCTCCTCCCCTCCTCGGCCACCCCCACCCCCTCCACTCTCGGTTAGAATTTTCCGGGGATTTGAGCACAACTGCTCCAGGCCCCTCACCCGTCCCTCCTCCCCAGGCAGACCTGGGATGCCCTCTCAATGAGTCCCAAACTCTAAATAGCACGCTAATCACGCACTTATGAAAACTCCTTTTTAACAGTCTAAATAATTACTTAGAATTCATATTCAGTGTTTATATTATCTCATGGGTAAATTGAAAATATAAGCAAACTACAGCTCAGGATGAATCTATGAGAGGATGCGTCATGCATGAAAGTTTTACTTTTGATGAACATTATTGTAGAGTTAAACATTTGAAGAACATTTGAAGGACATTCTCTTTCCCTTTAACCCCATGCTCTCAGAGGTATGGGCGTCTGGCTTAGGCTAATAATTGCAGAACATAAGAAAAGTGACGGGGAACCCGTCGGAGGGTGTTTGACAACTGTCAGAAAGGAAAACTGTGTTGTCGACGTTTGTACTCTCTCACTCCTTCCTGTTGACATGTAAAAGCCTCTCAGAAGAAGCTGCTGATGTTGGCATAGCAAAGCTAACCATTATCCTGGCCATGTAAAGGCCTCTGTTAACCCTGCTGCCTCCATGTCTCTGGTGTTTCCCTTAGGTCTTCAATAAACGCGAGACACTGCTGTCCATATTTCTAATAGGAAATACTTTGGAGACAACGTCAATACAGAATGCATGTATGTACAAAAATGTATTTTCAACAATTATTTTGCATAGAGTTTTTACTTTCTGTGCTTACTAACAGAAGCAGCTTAACCACAGACAATGATACAATGTTTAATTTAAGGTGCTGACGAAAACCCGTCTAGACGTTTCCCAGTAGTGTAGAAGTGTGCAGTGAAGATGAACAGGGCAGTGAATGGGCCCTCCTCCTCCTCCTCTGTCTCTTGCACTGGCTGCTCCATGTAAAGACCTGGGCGTCAGGCCTTTCCACACCGTGGTTTGATTGACACTGTCTATCACAGGCAATGAACTCAACTGTGTTTGTGTGTGTGTGTGTGTGTGCGCGTGTGCGCGTGTTTGATTCCTCTACACAAATTTAACAGACCTACTAGTAAAATGTCTAAAATATGTGATAGGCTCTGGAAGCTTGTAAAGAATGAAAGATTGAAGATTGAACGTGATAGAAGTATACATTTCACCCCTAAATCTTTATTTATTGTATTTCACATGTAACGCCAAATCCCAGGATGTTGGTTCTCCTGATCCGTTTTCTAATGTAGAGGCACCAGGTTTAGCCGATTCCCAGGGGACCAGAGAGCAGAGGGCAACCCTATACTCTGTATTGTCTCCAAAGCCAGGGGACCTTGGGGAGCTCTTAGCTAGCTCAGATCAAGGATCGATTTAAACAAGTGAAACAAAAAACAGTATTTAAACGAACCAGTTTCCCCGTATGAGGGATTTATCTGCAATCTGCTGTCCTTCTGCTGCTGCCATGGGTAATGCAAAGCAGTCTGAAAGGAATATTTGAGATTGCACTAGCTTTTGGGCTGGTTCAGTTCATTTATACATCTCCTAGAAAATACCCAAATTTCGATTTATTTTTTCTATACAAACCAACAGTTTTTTTGTATTTCTTATTTGTGTAAGTGCGTAAGAGTCCCGAGGCCTCATCATTTCTGCAGCAGTATTTCTTTTATTTTTTTGTCTTTGTGTGAGGCTCAAAATCCCCGTCTTTCAACAAAAGATCCAATATACCCCAATAAAGATACTTGAAAGTCTTAGTAGTTTTTCTATCACTTCTGTCTTAATCATCTCACACACTCATGGGGCACTATGTCTAAATTAGTTTGCTTAGAAATGCTGGAGTGCTTTAATTAAACCGTAGTGCTTCCACTGTTGTCTCTCCAAATCCCCCTTACCTCTCTCTCTGTTCCTCCTCTCATCTTCTCTCCTCGTTTTCGCCTGTGGCTCATCAGGGGGACAGAAGGGGCATCGTTGACTTGCACTCCAAGGCTCCACTTGTTTGCCAGCCTCAATGGAGGCTCCCCCATTAGATACAATGACCTGGCAAATTAAAGGAAAGACTGTCCAAATTAAATCAAGCAAGGTTGCCCGGTGCATACACCCACACTCTCTCTCTGCTTTGCCTGAGCTAAGCCAGGTCTCAGCTCTCATCCTCCCCCCAGTATTTCTCATAAGAGAGAGGTGAGAGAGAATGAATGGAGGTTTTCTTCACAGTTCTCCTCAAGCCGCTACTTCTTGCTAATTAACTGGTGCTCTTTGTCACCACGGCCTGTGAGTATGAATTCTCTCAGAGGATGTGAATGGAGCCTTACCATTTGTCAACAATTGTCAACCGTCACTCGCTCTCATTCACTCTGCCCTTCATCAAATGTAGCAATGGAAACACATCGCTAGGTTTGTTGTGTTTATTGGTGTCTCAAAGTTTCGACCATATATCTCCAAATAAAAATGTTGAAGAGTGGACTCCTACATTTTGATCAACAGTTTGTACTATTCAGCCTTAATAAAATAATAGGTATTACTCAGCTAGTCTGTGGAGAAAAGATCAAGAAACAGAGTAACGACTTCAAAGATGTGTCTTTGTGTCTGTGCCATCTCTTTGCATGTGAATTAACTCATACTCCATAGCTGCGGAGATCATTTGTCTAATCCTTGAAATATTGGCATAGCATCAGAGCATATGTGTCATTATCCTTCAAGTCTTGATGAATGCATTTATGGCTTCTTTTTATACAGATAATCTAAACCTGTCGTCTATTTAAATGCAGCATGATTTAGACACTCAAATTCATATTATTATTATTTTGTACTAAATGAAACGTCACCTCTCAGAACTTTGCATGGGATTCCAATGTTGGCTCAACATATCATCAGCAACAAATGGTTGCTACATATTTCATGTGTCTGGCTGCTGAATAAGGAATACTGGCCTGCTATGGGTTGGACACGGGTCATAAAACTAACCCTGTTGGACTCCAACACTGTAACATCAAATGTTGTTTCATCAATCAATTAGTCTCTGAAATCCACAGCGGACACTGTGTCATTGGTAAGCGGTAGACAGGCCAGTGGGAATGATTCAATGATTCCACACCATGGTAAAATGAAACAATTACATTCTGTTCCAGAGAGAACAGTGAGCAAACGCTCTGTAAAAAAATTGTTCTGTGGGAATCTAAAGTTTCTGTTTTTCCAAGTGTACTTCTGTGTGAGTGAGCTTCTCTGTGTCCGTGTGTGCATGTGTTCATGTGCCCATCTGTATTTGTGTCACTGCTACAGGGTAGGGCATACAACAAGTCATTCATGGATCATTCCTCTATAAAATCAGAAGCAAGCTGGTAGAGTCAGTGAACAACATTATCAGCATTTGTCTCTGTGGGAAAACTCCTTTACATATGATTCTGTAGTGGGTACTAGTCGCAAATTACTTTCTTATACTACCCTTAACTCGGATTGCAGAAGAAGTGCACCAAACCATTTCCATATTTGAAATAGGAGTGCTTTCCATATTTACTAGATACTATAGTTATTGTTATAGGTATTAAGGCAATGCTGATTTGAACACCAACTATTTAGTGAGTTAAAATTGTTCCCACTTTGGGAACCTCTAGGCAGCCAGTACAGGCGCCGCCCCCGGCGGGGGGGCGGGGGGGGGGGGGGGGGGGCGCGGCGGGGGGG
>JAVQIZ010051304.1:0-12818 GCA_036023535.2 Galaxias brevipinnis
TGCCATCGATGGTTGGTGTGTACAAGATAGGAGGGTGGGGACAGCTGCAGAAACCGTAGCAGTCAATATGTGAATTTCAAAAACTTGCACTGTAAACTATTTGGATTACTTTCCGTAAGGTTACCATGGCATAGACTGAGAAAATGCATGGTGCAGATGTAAAACTTGTAAATTATCTAAATTTAATTATCTTAAGTCACGTACTTAAAGTAGGCTACAATATACTCTATTTGAATGCCAGTTTCTCAGTCACGTTAGACAAATTTGTTAGCTGTATGTTAAAATAAAATTGAGAGAACCATGTGTATACATACTGGAAATGAATACGTTGCACATCTTAACATATTGTTTTAGGTCCCCTAAATCCTTAACATCAGGGAAGTGCCTCTGGTTGACCAACAGCTAACTTGAACTAAAAGAAACTACTCCCAAAATGGGACATTCAAAAAAGACAAAAAATGTGGCTCTAACTCACAAGGGCAAAAGCTAAGAAAAACCAGAAAGAAAAGAAAGTAATCTCCCCCACTCCAAAACAACATCTCCAAGACACACAACAACAGGTCCAACAGAATTATATTTATTTATTTTGTATTTTTTTTAACCACTCATCCAACATTCCTTGTGACAGAGTGACTTGGCTGGCATTTAAGTAATTAACCACTGGCCCACACCTGAAACCAACATAGGTTAATGAGGTAACCCTCAGCTGAACCACTCCATCTAACGAGGGTAGCTCCTCAGGTGGTCCATCAACTCTAGGTAAAAGAACTCTAAGCAAACATATTTAAACTAATTTGACCCTAATATGGAGGGAACACTGTCCCATTTCAGTTGATATGAAAGGTAATTTTGTATTTTGTTTCTTATTGAGCTGTTAAAAACTCAAGGAACATTTTTTTTTTCTCTCCAATGATTGTTAATGCCTTGAGTTACAAAAAAAAAAAATTCTGGGAGGTGTACATATTTTGATAAGCAAAGAGGAACATTCCCTGCATTCCTGTCCTCTAGTAAACTCAAAAGACGAAGCCGAAAAGTGGCAACACCCTTTCAAGCAAGACCCTCACCATCTCCCCCCAGTCCTTATAGCTATTCCTCAGCATCTCCCCCCAGTCCCAGTCCCCTCTCTGAAAATGTATGTATACATGTCTGTAAATATATCTATCTATCTATCTATCTATCTATCTATCTATCTAACTATCTGCATTCATTTATTTATCTCACAACAAATCATGCCTTTAAGTATTTACCACCACCACAACACAGTTTATGATATGATTTAATATAATCTAACTACGTTATTTTTTGCTTCCAGAGATCCATAATTTATTTTTAACAAATATGAGTGACATAAATCAACCTGTCTCTGGCGCTGGTCTCTGGTGCGATAATAATAATTTATTGCTTTTGATAATGCGCTTCGGGGAGACTCACACTTTAGTTGTCAGTGCTATTGCTATCCTTAAGCAGATTCAGTGGCCAGGACACATGCAGTGGATCAGATAAAGGGGGGGGGGGTCATAACTGATGCATGTGTTGGAGTTCGGTGAAGAAAACCAGGTCTACGTCAAGGTTTATGAGCGAAAGCAAATGCCCATATTTAAGTTCTGTGTAATTACCACATTTAAAAAAAAAAAATCCTACTGCCAGGAACCGAGGACGACACCACTTCTTCAACATGCAATAAAAAAAAACTAAAAACGGTTTGTGTGTTAAATCCAGGAGTGTCTCTGACATGTTGCTCTCACATGGCGCCCGGGAGCCATGGTGGTACTGTACTCCTGTCCAAAGAGATTTATGAACCCCCTTAAAACCACAGCAAATTAGATTTGTGTACTGTCTCCAATAAATCCAAAGAAATACCTGTTCTGTGGCTCTCTCGCTCTCTCTCTCTCTTTCTCTTTCTCTCTCTCTCTCTCTCTCTCTCTCTCTCTCTCTCCATCCATTTCTCACTCTCTATCTCTCTCTTTCCATCCATTTCTCTCTCTCTCTCTTTCTCTCTCTCACCATCCCCCTCTCATCTGTTCCCCTCGTGTTTCCTACCATCACTCTTAGCCCTGAAGAGAACTTTGTAATGATCACTTTGTATCACATTGCCCCATATAAATGTTCTTCGTGCTGTACATTTGCACTGCAGTTTACCCTTTAGGAACTGCAGTATCAGGGCAAATGATTGGATGGTAGAGTTTGCACACTGCAATCATGCTCCCGAATGATTGGTTAAGACTTGAATTCTCATTGGGTGAAATCGAGAAAGCTGCTAGTAGCACCTCCAATATTTCCGTTGAGATTCATAAGTTGATACAATTAGTCATGAGATGACAATTATCTCTAAAACTGAAATGTTACTATTTTGTTTTTTTTCAAATAGTTTGACCCCGATTTCAAAAACTACACTTAAACTCCACCAAAAACCACACACACACATTTTTTTTGTGTATTAGTACCAGTTTGTACTAATAGCAAATCTGGAATGTAGCTATAAATAATGTTTTTGCTCCAACTTGACTGGAAATCGAACATGACTCAGCATGGAACCCAGCATGCTTGTCATATAACTATTTAACCCATAGTAATGTTTATGGTAAAGATGGAATAGCCCTTTAACACTATACATTAGGTTTTTAGGAAGCAAATATGTACAATAAACACTGCTCTCTCTCTCTCTCTCTCTCTTTTTCTCACCATCCCCCTCTTTCTTCCCTCATAGTTTCTCACTCTGCCCTAACTCTTTCATTCTTAGGTAACAGCTCAACTTTTCAACTGTTACGATTCGGCGGAACAGTTTTGTACTGGAACATATTATTTTGCACCCCTGAGAAAAACATTTTTTTTTCTTTTTTCTTTTATTGCCTTGGCAGACACTAATGGATACATTGGGAGGAATTATGATGGTGATGGATGTGTCATAGGTGTGGAAGGGCTTTATTTGGCAGCATGCTGCGGTGTCCTGTTTGTTCGTCTGGTATGTTTTCACCCTCAGGACAGAAACTTAAAAACACAAGCTCAAAACAAACAAGGAGGGTTAAAAATATCTCTGGGGGGGGGGGATTTGTACCCCCTTAACCCAGTCCTTCAAACCTAAACGGCGACTTCGCATCACTGCACCTACCTTTAAACGAATTTAAAACAAGTAAAAAAAAAACTAAAAAGAAGAAATGTAAAAAGATTTGTGGGTAACCAAATCGGATGTTATCACCGCTGTAGATGACTGACTCTCTGAACTAATCACAGAGAGTGTGACCTTTAAAGACAAAACCATGACCCCTGAGGGCTTGTCAGGATTCACTCAAGCCCTAATTACGGTTGTTTGGGGATTTGCCTGTCTGAATGCTCACAATCACATATTTAAAGCCTAGGACCCTGCAGAGCTGGTTACTCTTGCATTCTTAATGTTTTTCTTGAGCCCTTCAATGCCATATATCCTTCTTCCATTGGTTTGGTAAAACAATAATTCAGATCTGAAGCTCTCCACATTTATCGAAATGAACCAAATTGCTTTCAAATTACAGTAATACAAAAATATATTTATAATATCCAAGTACTTCAAGCTGCACTAGTTGAGTTATTCTAATACAAATACAATAATTTAATGGCTACATCCTTGTAGCTATCCATAAATATAAAGCTCTAAAGAATGCGCTCCCAATCACGTTTCCAGACTTTTGAGTTTGACGTATCAAAATTCTCACCATATCCGATCAAACTAACCTATCAGCAGAGATGTAAACAAGGGAACAATATACCTGCCCTTTCAAAAACCTTGCATTCACAACACTGCAGGTTGTTATTCCCTACTCATACGAATAGCAGCTAGCTTGCAGTGAGCGGATTAAGCACAATTTCAGAGCAATTTCCACGTACACCTTAACTGATGCCATCGTACACAGCCAAGGTAAAAAAAGGCAAACCGGACCAGAAAAAAATAATTACAGAGCCAAGTTTAATGGAGCAGAGTGGTTAACATTGGTTTTGCATCGGCATGTACAATTTCAGACAACTCGCACCATGACAATCTAGCTGATTGAGATGGTTTTTGTTGGGAAATGCACACTGCTTGGGGCAAGTTGACTACTACAGATTTGAATGCTGTAGACAAAAAAGCAACAGTGAGAACCTAAATCAGAATAAGAAATTTATTTTTTTCAACAATTACAAAGAACAGAATTCCAAAAGCATATTTTTTTTTTTTTACATTTTAGCTGTACAGAAACAAATGGCCAAGTATCGGAGTCTAAGTGATTTCCGGAACAACAACTAGAAACCAGTAATACAAAAAAGGACTATAGTACCAATTAAATTGATGAAAGAATATGCAATATTTCATGCCTAGGTACAAAATAGAAAATAAACTTTAAAATGATGATGGACTGACATTGTACCCTGATACAGTATTCACAGGCCTCTTCAACTGACATGACACAAGTATTTAAAAAAAATATGATGACATTGCCACCGTACAATAGCAAACCCCTCTTTGCCTCTTTGGTTCCTTGATTAGGTATTATACATTTGAAACAGAACTCAATTGCTTCTATAAAAATAATGTTTTTTTTTGTTTTTGTCAATGGCAGTTTCATTTTGTTTTTTTATTTTATCGATTTTTTTTCTTCTTCTAATCACGCAACTCTTCAGTGCAAATATTGTAACAATCATTCGCTTTGAAGACTAAGCGAAAGACTACATTTCAAGTATTGATAATAAGTTTATAACTAGAGCTAAAAGTTCAGTTTTTTTTCTGATGTGGGTAAATACTATACATTGCATAGCTCATGCGGCACTTATTTAAAAAAAGAAAAACAAAAAGAAAAGAAGGACTGTGAGCAATGGTACCACACAGGGCCCATCAAAGGCATTTCAATCTACAAGTGCTACTGAACGTGCATTGGGAAGTGCTAAGCCGCACTGTGACTAGACTGAGTAATATGGCAACAGTTATTTTTATTTTATTTTAATTTTTTTACTTTGCTTACCGAAATGATAGAAACGGAACTGTTGGGACTATGATGGATCTGAATGAACCAGAATCTAAAACCAAACCAGGGAAAGCAACAGACTGATGGTTCATGGCTGACTGTGTGTGTGTGTGTGTGTGTGTGTGTGTGTGTGTGGGTGTGTGTGTAACATAACATATTTAGAATAAGTATGTGACACTTGTAAGTGTGGGGGGGGGGGGGATGTTGTCTGATAAAATGTGAAAATTGTCTTATGGAAGTATAACACAGGGGTTGAACATGGTAACATCCATTCCATAGGTATTTTGTAACTTTGTTGTCAAGAAAAAAAAGTCACTGGTAAAAAAACAACAACACTTGATCCATGGTGTGCCATTCCATGGCTTTACCGTCTGCTTACACAGATTAACCCACGTTTGATTTTGTGTGTGTGTGTCCTTACGAGGAAACTTTCTAGATTGTACTCGTACAATTTTTTTATTTTATCTTATATTTTAAATATTATTAAATATTTCAGACGAGAGTCACATTTTATTTCTATGCTTTATCCAGGGTTGTTCCTGCTTGGAAGTGCTACGGTTGTGGACGCGAAGAGGATAGGGGGGGATGGGGGGGGCAGGGGTTTGAAATTTTATTGCGCTCTCCAGATGAACTATATAGTTTTTTAATGGATCCATTGTTGGACCAGGCAATATTGAGATTGAACCTCCTACCTTACCAGAGTCGGATCCATAACCTATAGATTATTTGAAAACACATCGAATCCTTTTTTTTTTTTTTTTTTGTGGGTGTCAGATTGTATGAACATGCTTGGCAAACTAACTGAAATGTCAGAGCGGAAATAGAAACATCACCATTGAAACAACCTGGAAATGTAGGTCGACCAAAGCAAAGTTCAAAGTTCAAAGACACTTAAAAGAGATGGAAGTAATTCCCTAATTTGACTCACAATGTTATTGTTAACACACACACATTACATTTCACCATTGCAGGAGCAATTTGAAACCAAAGTGTTTCAAATCCCTTTGAGTCAGAGACCAAAATATTGTTTGCAAACAAGGGATTTACAAAAAAAGGAATTGAATCATACATAGGCAGGATTACTAAATAGTCCTGCCACACCATATTAACAAAATAGTATATTAACAAACATAAATATATGTACAAGTGTTTGTGCAAGCTTACATAAGAGTGTGTAGATATGTGTGTATGAGGTTGTGTGTGTGCGTATGTTTAGAATAGTCCATAAATATCACTTTGCTTTTCTATAACTCGTCTTTTTGTTCTTCTCGTTCTTTCGCTTCCTTGGTTGTTTTTTTCTAACCACGTCACAAGTCCACCTTAAGAGTCACACACACGTTGGGCGGGGCAGGGCGGGGGGGGGGGGGGCTCAGGCGCAGCCACACTCCTCCACGATCATGTTGGGCACGTCCCGCTTCACGATGTTGTACTCGTCGTCAAAGTACAGCATGGACATGGTGCTGAGCTTGGTGGGGATGCAGCAGGAGTTCATGGATCCCGGCGTGATGCCCCGCATGCGGTACTGGTTCACCACGGCCGTGTGGAAGGACGACGCGGAGCCCGGCACGCCCGCCATGTACGCCGGGCAGCTCCCCTCGCAGTAGTTGCCGTAGTAACCCGACGGGGCGATTATCCAGTCGTTCCAGCCGATCAGGCGGAAGTCTATGTAGAACTGCTGGCGGCAGCAGAGGCTGTTGCTGCCGTCGCATTCCAGGCCGCGCTTGCGGATGCGGTGCCTGCTGTCCTCCGACTGGCGCGCCTGCACCACCAGGAAGGGCCGGTGGGACTCGTCGCTCTGGTGGAGGAGGACGGGCAGCACGTCGGCGTCGGCGCAGCCCTCGCAGCGCACGTCCAGGTTCTGCCGCCGGTCGCCTTTCTGGAACACCAGCTGGACGGCGGCGGTGAGGGCGAACGTGTGCCAGCCGCTGCGCTTCAGCTCCACCCTCTTCTCCACCAGGTTCCACTGGCTGCCCAGGCCGGGCTCCTGGTAGTAGACCTTGACGGTCACCTTGCGCCGCAGCGGGCCGCCCCGCTCCTGCGGGTAGGGGAGCAAGCGGAAGTAGATCCAGAGGGTGGCCTGGGTGATGTAGAGGTGCTGGTTCCCCTCGTTAGAGATTTGGAAGAACAGGCTGGACTTTGACGTCACCAGATCGTCTGACGAGGACAGAGAGGAAACATCATTAGCCATTTTTTTATATATATATACATATATTTCCCCCTCTATAATCTCTGATGTCCTGTGGAGATTCAGATCACTTTTCCCTCTATTTTTTGTTGCTAAGGCTACAGATACCTATAGCAGATAAACAGCATTCCAAAGTTATGGAAAACTGAAAAAAAAAAGAGAAACTGATACACTTAGGAACTATTATTTCAGCTGGAAAGTTGCTACGGTAACGGGAAGGTCATAACTTGTCAAGGCGATCATCTCCTCCTTTTTCTTTTTTTTTCCAGAGGATGCTAACTGAACGGACAGCTGTAAAAGAATTGTGCGGGAGCAGTGCGAACCTGTGGACCGCTTTAACAGAGGAACCCTGTCTGCTCGCCTCGGTGAGGCCACAGTGTCCTGACACACACACACACACACACACACACACACATACACACAGCCATACTACTGTTGGCAAGAAACACTCCAATTTGCATCGCCACAAACCCTGCAAAGTTCCCTTGACTAAAATTGCGAGGAGGAAGCGAAACCAGACAAATCTCATATCAATTCGGTTAGGTTCAGCGATGCAAAAATAAAATAAATAGAATCTTCCATAGATGGTGGAGAATGTGCCGGCAGCTCAGAGTTGGGATGGGGCCGACTTGGCCCGTTGTTGGGATGTCAGTGCATGAGAAGAGGGCTTAATTAAGACTTGAGGTTTCAAAGACTTGGTGGTCCATGTTTCGCTTTTTTTTAAAAAGAAAACGAAAGAGCTGTGTCTAGCTTAATGTCCAACTCCTTGGTAATGGAAGTTAAACGGGAAAGCACTGCCAGCCAAACCAACGATGCAGTCTAACAGCGAAAAAAATAAAGAAGCTGACAATGAAGAACACAATCATTTCACGATGGCTCCACCATTATGCATCGTTTAAAGAGTGTCACAGGTCTAATTCTCTGCTGTATAGAATGCATAATGGTTTATGTCATGAGGTAACATCACAAGGTTTCCTTTTTAGAGAAAAATATCGTGCTCTTTTAGTTGTTGTTTCTTTAAATAAAGTTTTTATGTAAACCATAACAAAGTGTATACGACCTTGCATGGCACATTCACTTCCCCTTCCCTATGCCCAGGTATGACTAGAACCATTTCACACCAGAGAATTCCGAGTGATTGATTGGAACAATTTGAATGATGGATGGGAGGTGTATTGACCTACTCCTAAAGGCCCCCATCAGTGACTCTATCCCTTACAGTGAACAGCAGAGAAACACAAGCCCCACTGTAATGCCATAAGCTAAACCTAGTTGTAATGTGAGCTAAAAGTATGGTGGAGAGAGAGAGAGAGAGATACAATAAACATCGAGACATGTGAGACATCTGTTTTTCCTTCAGATATATTGGAAATGTACAGTAGTTTCCGGCGTTTTTAAAAAAAAATTTACGACCAACCACGTGAGCATATGTTTTGCGCTTAGTCAGGTCAGGCTAGGCCGTATGACAGACTTCTTGAAGTAGATCTCACTTCAGCCAGCGACTGTGAAGGAGTCAAACCCACCCACCCTCAACCCCCCAACGTACACGAATTAAGCACCCTGTCTATACATTTATACAGATCTAGGATGCCAGGTCGTACACACACACATAGAATTCTAATGGGGTCCCACGGGGCCAAAGGGTTCAGAAGGTTTTAAATCTACATGCAGGATGCATAGTCCCTCTTCTTCACACAGCGTCCACCTTATGCCGACTGCCTCATTCACCGCCTGCCATGTGACATTCCGTCCACTCAGAAAGGGCTGGTTCTAGGTATCTCACTGGGTATATAACATATTGCTCTGACACTGCTCGCGTTCAGATTCAGTATTTGGATGTTTTTACTAAGGTATTCACCATGCAGTTATTTTGAAGAAAAAAAAATGTTTTATTAAAAAACAACTTGTATATCAACTGAGTTCCAATTTTCTTTTCAGTGAAACGTTTCAGGTGTCAATTTGAACGTTGCTACAGTTTTCATTTTTGAAAGTATATTTTAGGAGTATTTAAGAGGCTAAAGCTGAACACACGTGGGCTACGCAGGTGGTATCATTGATCATTTCCAGTTACCCATTCAAAAGCTCTGTGTAAATTGTTCTCTTAGCTTGTCCCTCTGCCATGCCCCGCTGGCAGACACGAACCTCAATAATGCTGCCAACTGGCACTGAGAGACCGAGGCACCGTGGCCGCAGCGACCAACAGTCACCAGTGCCGGCTTGCATTTTGCTGTTAAATATAAAAAAGTGACGAATACGCTAATATTTTATTCACTTATAGCTCTGTTTTCACATGTCATCCATCGCCAACGCACACCCATTCCCCCGATAGGAGTTCGTGTACATATGTGCATCTTATGGGTTCCTTACTGCATATTTAAATTGAATTTCTTTGAAATGCTTAAAATACCACCAACCCGTTTCTTACGTGGATCTTTAGCACACTGAGAACTTGTATCAAATTCCACTTCAAAGAATGGCTTCACTTCCCTCATTCCTTTCGTTTAACGATTGCTGGACCACCATATTATAAATAAATTAAAATAAACACACAAGCACAATGCACATTTATACTATGAAAATAGCACAGCTGTTGTAGGTTATTACTGAAAGATATTATTCATCTATTATTAACAACTCCTTCGTCCATAAAACAGACACAAATTACGCACGGCTTATCCATGCGACTTTACGCACGTGTTTGACGATACACTTTAATTAATACTCATTGCATAGATGATTTTATGTAAATAACACACCTGTTTCTGCAAAACTGATGATCTCTGAGCTTTCTTCCTCGATTTCATTGCTCATTGCGTGTCCATCAAGGTTTGGTATTTCCACTCTCCCATCCGCTCGCACTTTACCGGCGTGGAGTTTCCGCAATGCAGTCACCATCGCCGCCTTCGGGATGGGATGGGTGATGTTGGGTCTTTCTCTCATCTGTAATCTGCTCAAAATATGCCTCTTCACTGCCTCCAAAAAGTCGATGTCCACCCACTCTGAGTCCTCTTGCTTAACGATACCGCAAGTCGTGCATGTGTCCTGGGCCACAGTGTGCGTCTCCGGACCAGGCGCAGAGGTGCATCGGATGGAGAGCACACAAGCCACAAAAAATGCCACTTTCATTAAACTGCTACTCATTTTCTCGACAGCGATTTGTTTAAAGGCCAGCCAATAACGTTTAAGTTCCGTTGAAAGTTACGTGAATAAAAATGCACACTATATGTAAAATCCTTTCAGTCCAAAAGAAGTTCTTCTAAAATTTCCATTTAAAAATAAAATATAATTTCTGTATCAAAAACAGTCTCAGTCCACTTGGTTTAAGAGAACCTTGGTAGAAATACATTTGAATACTTTGGTCGTCCTCAAAATTTGTCACGTCTTCAACTTACATGCAGGGACACATTGGAAGTCAACTCCACCAGCATGCCCTTTTGTCAGAATTGACTTGCTGCAATGTACTCACAAGTATCCTCACACACAAATAATTACACTGGACATCTCAGTGAACGAAACAGTAGAATATCTGGCTTATAACGCCATTGCATAAGGGTCATCCCTTAAAACCAAATTTGCCTAATCAAAAAAAACAAAAAACAAAAAAACTATCTTGTCAAAATACGAGGGAAAATTAGAGCATCCAGATTGACGTTTGTTGTTTTTTCAGTCCATCTTTTCAATCCATTTTTTTTAAAGCAATCCAGATCTCTTCTCAAACATGCAATTTATATTTTTTCATTTCCAATAAAAAGTGGTTCGGTTTTGCCTCAGAACACGGAGGTGTGATTGCAGTCCGGCACTTTTCCATGCTGTCTCGTCTTGGAATCTCTACACACCGAAACTTTTTATACAAGGACGAGTAGGAACCACGTGGGACGAGAGACCAACGAGACCTTTCCACTGAGAGGGATTATTTCCTTTTAGAAGGGGGTAAGGAATACTATACGCAGCAAAAGAAAACATTCAGCCTCCCCCAGATGGACTTCGAAAAGAGCATACCTGAACAGCTTGGAGAATCAATTATCTAAATTCAACAACTGAAGGTCAGTTATGTGTTATCATTGCACTATTCAGTCTTTCACACGGACCCACAAACTAAAATATCTTAATAATAAAAGATTTAATCCACAGAGCCACAGAGCACCATTTCCAGAGTTAATACATCTTTGCCATGTTGAATATTATGACATAACATCAATTGATATAAAATAAAACATACATTTAGGTTATAGGTTTGTTTAATTATGTACAGTCCATATGATGTAATCGAATTCAAATCAGGTGAATGAGTTGGATGATGGAAGATGTTGCGAAACACTGCCTTTTTCATAGGGACTAATAAGACATTGTTATGCAATGTATACATTGAAGGTTTTCACCGAGCTTCGGACTGACTGTATTCCAGAAAATCAAATCAAATGTATTTGTATATCACATTTAATAAACAAAGGCACTCAAATGTGCTTTAGACAAGGCAAGCAGAAAACAAAACAATAGACCATAAAAATAAATAAAAACGATTGTAATTGGAGAAACAAAATCGATAAAACAGATGTGTCACAATACAATTAACTCATTGTCCACACATTGCAATTTGAAACTCAATAAATCTCCGTGCTCAGGTCCAAACGCACAGTATTAAAGTGAGAGAATACTGCCATCCTTTTGTCACCCATTGTAACTACACGCGGACCTATTTATTGCAAACAAATGTGACATGATTAGCCTACACGGTGAAGTAAAAGTAGTTCAAGTAAATAAGATATATCAATTTCCGTTTTAAACTACAAAAACAACACAATAAACCAACATGTGAACATACAAATCACTTAACCATGTATTACTAACAGAATGCATAAAAATACATTAGAATTATGATAATAGTAATATTAATAGCTAAAAATATGTATTGTTATTGTTGGAGTTGTAATTATAACACAAAACCCTTGACTGTGTCTTTAAATTTTGATGTAGCGAATTCAATGACATCATATCCTGTTCTTTCTTCACTTTCCAACTTAGTTGTGCAAAGGTGGGGCCGAGAGCTGTGTTTGTGAGGAAAGTTTACACCGTAACTTGTTTTTTAATTGCATGGCAGATTGGATACAAAGAAAGGTAACAAATTGTAACGGAGGTAAAATTAAATTACTTTTGATGGCAGTTCAACTAGTTTGTTTGAGTGTATATGTCATTTTGTGTCATTGCGCCGTGTACACTTTAGATTGACAGTTCTGGTACCGAATAGTCACCGATGTCAGCATTCCAATCCAATCAAAAGTTAGTTAAAACAAAAAGACCAGGTAGAAATAGTGCGTACAGTTGTTCAACAACTTTTAGATTTTCTTTCTTGCAGTCAAGTGTAATTGACATATTGTTTATATTAATCGTATTTAGCTTTTCCTAGACTGTTAACTGTCCAAAGGAGAGGCCTGTTTAATGGACCTGTGAACCATTGTCACATGTTTTGTGACCCTTATAAAACGTACATTATACTAATATAAACTAGACTGACTACTTACGTTAATGTAAGCCTGTATATCTACCCGTGTGTGTGTGTGTGTGTGTGTGTGTGTGTGTGTGTGTGTGTGTGTGTGTGTGTGTGTGTGTGTGTGTGTGTGTGTGTGTGTGTGTGTGTGTGTGTGTGTGTGTGTGTGTGTGTG
>JAVQIZ010051329.1:0-32692 GCA_036023535.2 Galaxias brevipinnis
ACAATAGCTATGTTCAAAGCGTGATGGTCTCAACTCAATGCAGCCAGACATTTTCCTCAGATTTATTTATATATATATATATATATATATATATATATACCATGCTTCAAAATCTAACAAGCTGAAACTGGGTATTGGAAAAATTAATGTTGCCTCCTATAAGTTAAAGAATGGACTCCTTTTTTTTATAGCAATCTAATTGGAGAAGTATGTGTACTAGAAGACATGACAGCTCATCTACCTGTTATCGAGATCCGGATCGAGGAGTGTAGGGGTAAGAACACCCCTCAGTTTTTATTCACCTAGATTAGCCTATTATTAAATCACTTAGTGGTATCTCGCGAGCATTCCTAGTTGTCCCAACTGGGAGATAACAGTCACCACAGTGGATGTGTTGCTCTACTGCATAATGATATGGACCTGGACTTTGACTGATGAGTAACATCTCGGCAGAAAACTGTGTGTAGGTCCTAAACTCCCCAGCCTATGATGTCATACAAACCTAGAAACATGCTTTTCTGACTCCCCCAGATGAGGGCATAGACGTGCGGATTCGAGGTCTGAAGATCAAATCGTCCTGTGAGAGAGACTTGGGCCTGAACGCTGACGTGTTCCAGTCCCCTAACATGGTTCGCTATCCCCGCCTGGAGGGTACCCCACCTGACGTTCTTTACCGCAGGGCCCTGGTTATTCAAAGGTTTGTATCATATAAACAGATTTTTTTGTCTGAGGCAAAAGGGTCTAGTTTTTTGGAGGGTTTCATGGTGTTCTGATTGTGCCTCACTGTGTGTATGTGCAGGTTCATCTATCTTTTGGACAGTCTCCTGCCTCACCTGGTTCCAGCATGGGACTATAGTCTGGGCACTTTCAACCAGATCAAAGTTAGTCACCTGGGAATTTAGGATTACGATTACAACTAGCCACCTGCACCTCTATAACCCTTTGTTGGGTAGCTGTGGTGATTGAATTGGCTCCTTTTTACAACGCTTTACTGTTTTGCCACCACCCAGAGTATCAAACAGTTCCTGCTGCTGTCCAAGCGCCGCTCAGCTCTCATCACCCAGTGCCTGAAGGACTCGGAGACCAGCAAACCCAACTTCATGCCCCGTCTCTACATCAACCGTCGCCTGGCCATGGAGCACAGAGACAACCCTTCTCTTGACCTCACATGCAAGAACGCTGTCTTTACCCAGGTCAGGCAAGAGTTTGTTGGGGAAAACAAAGCTTTTTGGTGTCTTGAGTGTTTTTGGAGATATCTTTTGAGGTAGAAGATTTTGAGTGCCTAGTGATATTTGTTTTCATGAAGGTGTATGAGGGACTCAAGCCATCCGATAAATTTGAGAAGACATTGGACTACAGGTACAGTTTCAATCACTACATCTCAACCACCAATTTATGCTTTACATACCAATGTATCTATTGCCACATGGTTTTGGAAAAGGCAAGTGAGAGAATTTTAAGAATCATTCCTCTTTTGGTTTGTCAGGTGGCCTGCGCGATATGACCAGTGGTGGGAGTGTAAATTTATAGCAGAGGGAATCATTGACCAAGGTGGTGGCTTTCGCGATAGCCTGGCTGACATGTCTGAGGAGCTTTGCCCCAGCTCAGCAGAATGCCCCTTGCCACTCCCATTCTTCACCCGAACATCCAACCAGGTAATTCAATTACCAATTAAATCTAGGTTTTGTACTTCTGTGATAAATTGAACATGACTTTATTTAACTTTTCCATTTTTTAAGCTTTAGATTTGTGATGGTTATTGTGTTTTGGATTTCCTTTCTCGTTATCATTTTACTTACACCTTGTGTAAGGAATTTGTCTCATGACATAATAGTTTCTCTCCGGTTCTTTAAGGGCACTGGAGAGGCTAGAGACTGCTACGTTCCTAACCCCTCGTGTAAAGAGATTCACAAGTTTGAGTGGATTGGCCAACTCATGGGAGCAGCTCTTAGAGGGAAAGACTTTCTGGTCAGTGGCTGAACTTTTGAACTGCCACCATTCAACCATTGTTAATCTTTAGAGCAAATATATATATATATATACAACACTGTGCAAAGGTTTTAGGCAGGTGCGAAGTCTTTAAAGTTAACGTTTAAAAATATAAATGTTAATTATTTTTTTATCAAGTCATACAATACAAAGTGAGGGAAAAGCAAATCTGTATCAAATCAACATTTGATGTGACTACCCCTTCACCTTCAAAACAGCTTCACCTGCCTAAAACTTATGCACAGTACTGTATATACATATACATACATATCCTCAAGTAATTTTAACCCACTCTTTTCTATGCAGGTGCTGGCTCTCCCTGGCCTTGTGTGGAAGCAGCTGACTGGAGAAGCTGTCAGTTGGAGCAAAGACTTCCCAGCTGTGGACTCTGTACTGGTGAGCACTTCACCAATTACCATTACACAGTTATACACCGGAACTGTTAAAAGGCTACGGATATTTGCGATGTTCTTTTTATGAGTTTTCAAGTCTATGCAGGTCAAGCTGTTGGAGGCCATTGAGAATATGGACCAGGAGACGTTTGAGTTTAAGTTTGGCCAGGACCTGGTGTACACCACCTTACTGAGTGACGGCAGACCGGTGGACCTTATCCCTGGTGGTGCAAACATGGTGGTCCGCTACGAAGACCGCAAAGAGTTCATACGCCTGGTCCAGAAAGCCCGTCTGGAGGAGAGCAAGCAGCAGGTAGGGTCCTCCTGACCAATGTCTATGTTTAGTATTGCTAATTAAACTGGCATGTGTTATATGGCTGTCTTAATTGGAGGATATTTATTGGTTTAAGTGCTTGGGGAAATATGTACATAATATTATGAAGTGTGCTCTGTGTTTGTGCTGGGTGGCCCACATTAACCTTTGTGATGTCTGTGGTACTTCTAGATTGCAGCCATGCAGGCAGGACTGTTGAAAGTGGTACCCCATGCGGTGCTGGACTTGCTAACTTGGCAGGAGGTTGAGAAAAAAGTGTGTGGAGACCCTGAAATCACTGTGGAAGCCCTAAAAAAACTCAGTGAGTTTAGAGTAGAATGAAAAAATTCTGTGCTTTCCTATGATTGTTCCTTATTGATTGGGAATGCATATGGGCATGCATATTCATTTGCCATGATCCATGTTGAACAGTGATAAAAATTGTGATTTCTTTGTCCTCAGCACGCTATGAAGACCTGGAACAGACTGATGTTAGAGTGCAGTACTTGTGGGAGGCCCTAATGAACTTCACCAACGGTCAGTTCACTATTTTCAGGCTTTCCTTGGACCACTACTGGTCTACTAAAAATCTCTGATAAAGTTAACACAATTTATTTTTAAATCTTTGCAGAGGATCGCAGCAGGTTTTTAAGGTTTGTGACCGGAAGAAGCCGTCTACCAGCCCCTATCTACATCTTTCCTGACAAACAAGGGTAAGTTAGAGCCCTCAAATGTTTTTCTTGTTGAAAGGCTACTCATGGTATGGGTTGAAGGCTGTGTTAACATGTTAGCCATTTAACAAGTGAGTATTTCTTTAGGACAAGCCTCACTTTATAAGAATTTCTGTGCATTTGTATTTCATTCTAGCTCTGAAACCACTGACGCACTTCCACAGTCCTCCACTTGTTCAAGTACCCTTTATCTACCTAACTACCCGAGGTAACTATGCGTTTTCTAACTGATGTTTATTGCTACAATTGCAGCTACAGTAGTAGTGAAAAGTAATCGAGTTTATCTTCTTCTAAACCAGTTTCCTAAAAATGTGCATTTGTTGCCTCTGCCCCTGTTCCCTGCAGTGCAAAGGTTTGCGAGGAGAAACTGCGCTATGCGGCTTACAACTGTGTCGCAATCGATACAGATATGAGTCCCTGGGAGGAGTAAATCCCCAAGCCTTCAATTGGCGTTCTGTCCACCTATACTCTTTACTCAACTGTCTAGCAAAAGTATATCATTGCCAACCTTAAATATGTCTACAACATTGCCAAGCAATCACAGCTGTATATAATAAAATATCTATGCAAAAATAAGAATTTTGAATGCTGTGTTAATTTGTAACAACGTAAGAGGTGCAAGAAGAAAAATTTAGGGAAATAAAATGCTTATTGTCATAAATTATATATATTTTTTTAAAATAGCAATAATTACATATTAGGTAATAAAGTATATCAGTAACAGACAAATGTTTGAGACATTTCAAGCATACTTGCACATTGCAGGCTTTGTGATAAAATAGTATTACTATATTGAAGATTTTTTATTAACTTGATAATTACAATATCGTTCTGTCCTTGTCATCATAAATTATGTACAGATAGTACAGTTGTTTGAATCTCAAAGTGGCAGTAGAAACAATGGTTGCCTTGTACATAAAATACAATACAATGTGATGGACACTGCCTGGATACATGAGCAGGTAACTTCTATTTCACCACCACGAAAATAAAGAATTTAGGTCTCATATCGTGGGTTCTCGCGACAACAAGTGGGTTCATCCTTCCCCAGAAGCCCTTACGGTTTCTCTTTCTAGCCGGCGCCTGAGAATGGGTACGTGTTTTCATGCTCAGGTTGGAGAGAGAATCCAAGGCCATCAGAAGCTTAACTACTGCAATATGATTATAATGGTTTGCTATGTTGAAGCTTTGATATATATTAATTCGTTTGACTTAAACTTGACTGTTACCTAGACTTTGTTTCAGTTTAGATAAAATAATTGGAAAGTAGGCTGATTGCATCCAAGATGGCCGCGCGTGTTGACCATTTAGCTTACAAAATTACCACTTCGAATAGTCTAAGCTTTGCCTTACACATTACGTGTTGTAATGTTGCTTTGCTATAACGTTGTCAACATTGTTTTTTTAGTCTGTTATTAATTTTAAGCTATCTACCTGTCTTGCAACTACATTAGATATGTGAACTCAGTGCTAGCAGTGCTTACCTAGTGGTGAGAGCGCTCGTTGAAATGTAGGCCATCCATACAGATTTTCTTGTTGCACGTGGAATGTGCGTGAAAGTTTGTGCTTTTAAGACTGCAAGTGCAGAGTTTACTGTTAGGTTATTACAAGTTAGAAATAGCTTTCGTCACTAACGTACGGTTAACTCATCCCACGTTTGAAGCAACTTGAGCCATGTGCAGTAGTGGCGTTAGGCTGTCCTTATTGCTTGAGTAACATGATGATATTTTAAAGCGGAATCCTATTAACATGCGGATACAACCTTGGAGAACTGATTGCTCAAGCTACGGTGTTTAGCTTATATAATGTACCAATAGTGCGATTCCAATCTGACTGTTTGCTCTAATCGCAGGTATCTCGAGGGATAACTGGCATAAACGCCGCAAGACCGGTGGTAAACGCAAGCCCTATCACAAGAAGAGGAAGTATGAGCTCGGTCGTCCTCCTGCAAACACAAAGGTAAGCAAAACTGTCCTTAAGTGCTTAGTTTTTTTGACACTTTGTGGTGTGGGTGATGAAAACGTGACCTTAGGTAGGTTTGTTTTTGACCGTTTTGGTTCAAATATTCTTGTCTACCAATGTTAGGACTTGTCATAGTTACACTGACACGCCACTAATTGAACGATCAACCAGGGGTACATTTGACAAAATTGTTTATAAATTTAACTACCATTGTGTCGACTGTTGTAATTTGTGCCTTCTTAGATTGGACCTCGTCGTATACATACAGTGAGGGTCCGTGGTGGAAACAAGAAATACCGTGCTCTGAGGCTTGATGTCGGCAACTTCTCTTGGGGCTCTGAGTGTAAGTCCATCCACTCTGCTCATGTAAATTTGCATTGCGGTAATTTAGCAGCTGCTTTTACCCAAAGCGATTTACAATGAAATTACAAGGGCAGTCCCTCTGGAGCAATTTAGGGTTCATGGGTTCATGCTCAAGGGCACATTAATGGTGGTGATCCCCTGGGGGAGAGTAAATTACATTTGCGTGTTGGATATGTATTTAGTGTCTTTCCATGAAGATGACTTTGTCCAGTTCTGCTACTGAATGCAAGTGAAGATGATGTGACTCTGAGAAAGACATTGCCTAAATTGTTTCACCATCTCTGATTCTAGTAAGTCTTATTTGGTTCTTATGCTTGCGTCTTAATTAGGCCCTTTTTCTTCATTCAGGCTGTACTCGCAAAACAAGGATCATCGATGTCGTTTATAACGCCTCCAACAACGAGCTGGTGAGAACCAAGACCCTGGTGAAGAACTGCATTGTCCTTGTCGACAGCTTGCCCTACAGACAGTGGTATGAAGCTCATTATGCTACTCCCATGGGGCGCAAGAAGGGAGCAAAGCTGGTACGTTGGTTTGGTTTTTTAAATCTCGTGGTGTTGACCTTTTAAATGGAGTGTTTGCATCTCAAAACTGTCCAAGTTGCATTGTCACGCTTAAATTCCATTAAAATGGCTAAATCCTGGTCAGTCAATGAAGATAATTTTGTCCAGTTCTGCTACTGAATGTTTGTGACGATGTTTGTGACTCTGAGAGACCATGGATTTATAGCTTGTATAAGCTTGTGAAGGCAGCTTCAGTGGGGGGTTTTTTCCCTCTAGTTGCTCATGTTGTCACATGCTTGTTTTTTGTTACGTTAGTCTCCTGAGGAGGAGGAAGTTCTGAACAAGAAAAGGTCGAAGAAGATCCAGAAGAAGTTTGATGAACGCAAGAAGACCTGTAAAATCAGCAGCCTATTGGAAGACCAGTTCCTCCAGGGCAAACTGCTTGGTGAGTCAAGAACTTACCTGTCTATAGTGACCCGTCGTCGTTCTTTATCTACATGCTGTTCAGATGTTTTCCCACAAACAAAATGATGGCTGATAATAAGTTTTGTGACCGCAATGTTGGTCTGATGAAGCTGCTATTATACTGTTATACTGCTGCTGATTTCTAAGCTATTAAACAAATATTTTCTGATGTGTCTCAGCTGAATGGATTTTGGTCTCTTCAAATATTAATTTATTTTCTTTTTTCTTTTTTGCAGCCTGCATTGCCTCCAGACCTGGTCAGTGTGGCAGGGCAGATGGCTACATCTTGGAGGGGAAAGAACTTGAGTTCTACCTGAGGAAGATCAAGGCCAAAAAAGGCAAATAGATGTACAGCTGTTTGATACTACGTCAATAAATTCTAAACGTCCCAGATCTGTGTGCAGTCTTTTCCTTTGGAATATATTTGTTATTAGGAAGTGGGGTTAGTTTGGGAGGGGAGAGGATTAGTTATTGTTTCTGCTCTCAATGCACTGCCAAATGACTGGACTACCGTTTCCCTGGCTTTCCAGTCTCATTCCAGTGCCATATCAACCTCTGTCAGCAGAAGGGCTGGGCCACATCAATGGTTCCTCCCTTTCGAAGGCAGAGAACAGTTTTTATTTTTAATGTTTCCACGATTTTGAGTTGTAATTTCAATAAAGTACTAAGTCAATCTCAGTCTGTCTGGGAAATATGTATGCATAAGTGTTTTGATGTAGTTTTTTAACCATTTTGAGTCAAATATCTGAAGATGGGTATGACTGATTTGAAATACCCATGTGCAAATACAGTTACTAGTTGAAACATTGCCTTACGACTTGGCTGCGTACAGTCGTGATCTTAAAATTACTAAATTTTGGGGACTGGTTCTTCATTAGTAAATGTCTTAGTGCCTATGTGTATCGCCTTCTAATGGTTGCATTTAGGACATGATCATGATGTATGCGTTTATGGATATGCACCTCTGGTTCAAGTCGTGAGAATGGACTGTCATTTTTTAATCAGGTTTTGTTATCGGCCTGCAATTAGAACCATGCAATTCGGGCGCGTTCCACAGCGAAGATTCACTTCACCTACTTGCATTACGAGTTCTAAAAGTTGATTCACCTTTTTAAAATTTGTTTTTTTGGGAGACCGATCAATACATACTAGAAGTTAAGTATTCAGTTATAAAACTAGGTGAAAATAAAATCGAAACGATAAGTTAAATGTATAGTAAAATAAGTGTCAAGCTAAAGTCTGTAGGCCGGACTTCAAGAGTTGACTAATACGGCATCTAAATATAGTTTATTTGGTATTTCAGTGTGGGTTTATGTGTGGCCGAAATTTTCATAGGCCTTTTGTCAGAATTTAGGACTGATCATAGACCTTGAAGTAAATAGGTGCCATATATGGTATATTTAGTGTTAAAAAGTATATACCTTTTTGTACTCGAGTATATGTACTCAATATTAAAGATCATTAACTTGACATACAATTTTATAATACGTTCAGTTAATAAATGGAGTTAACAGAAGAGGCAGAGAATAAGGCAGAGGTACGACTGGTTTTAGGGAAGGGTTTATTGAGGGCCCAAATATGTGAAATGTAAACAAGAACTCTAACCAATATCATGCCTGGTTGTCCTCCCAGATACCTAAGGTTAAGGAGTAAAGTCAGAGGTAGAAAGTTATCAATTGACAGTTTCTTAAATGGATGAGAGGTAGAAAGTTCACAATTGACAGACTCAAATATATAAGCAATTAAAACAGTTTTGGTAAGTGTAAAGGAAAGCAGGCGCATATGGGATTAAATACATATCCATTTGCTGTTTTAACCAAGAGAAGGAAAAGAGGTAATGGACTCGGCTTCCTTAGTTTATGATAGACAAGGATGGGGCTAGTTGGAAAAAGCGGTCAACTGTAAGGTTTATGGGACAAGTGATCCTCAGGAAACAGGTGTGTCAGAGGTGATAGGAAATGGGCATGTTCTACTTTGCATATTTGGGATGTCTTGATTTGAATGTAAAATGTATAAAAAGACGAACTGTGAATGTACAAGCCAGTAGATCTTTGTAGTTGCATGCGATGTTATTCACGCTGAATAAAACCTACTCTTCTGAAACTTTGGCTTTCGACTTCCAATATTTTGTATCGGGTTATAACTTCTGCTAATTGAAAGTATAGAACACATCGCATATGATTAAAAACTTTAATACTATACGAAGTTGAAGACTGAGACAAACGCACCGTCTCAAATCGCATACCACTACTTTTTTTCTTTAGTAGGTACTTCAGCTGCACTTGCAAAGTATGTACTGTTGCATGCATTTTTTTGGGCATTCTGCATTTGACATACTATGTAGGCCTATCGGGAAATCTTTATGGTACTACGGGACGCTGCAGAATTTTTGGAAGTCACATCCAGAACGGCAGTGACGTCTTTGTCGAATTCCCCTTTCCAAT
The DNA here is from genome assembly GCA_036023535.2 of Galaxias brevipinnis. Classification (NCBI taxonomy): domain Eukaryota; kingdom Metazoa; phylum Chordata; class Actinopteri; order Galaxiiformes; family Galaxiidae; genus Galaxias; species Galaxias brevipinnis. The sequence goes on from JAVQIZ010051329.1 coordinate 9,163, forward strand.
TGGTTAGAAAAAGACGTTTTCGGGGTATAAATATCAGGCGCTTGTCTCGTTCAATTTCTCGATCGACTGCTGCTGCGCAACCATGAGTGCCGATAACAAGGTAGCTTAACTGTCTCTATCCCCGTGAGTAATGTTTAGTGTTGTTTTGTGAACTTTGTCGGATGACCAGTGACAGACCTTAAGAAAGCTTAATTTACACTAGTATTGTAGCAGCTAACAGTAGTAATTATATTTGGTCATGTCGTTGGGTTGGAGGAAACTGCCCATAGCGTTAAAACTAAAATGAAGATCAAATATATATATATATATATATATTATATTCAAATCTATCTACCTGCTTCTCGCAATGGCTTAAGTATCATTACTTGTGCAATTCTGTTCTAGTTCTATCACAATTTAGCTGTGGTGCTAATTGTGGCTAACACATTCGACGTTTGTCGCAACCGGAGCCATGTGCAATAGTAGCATTAGGCCAAGTTCTTGAGTCTTGAGTGCTTGAGTGACCTGATGATATTCAAAAGCGGAATCCTATTAACATGCGGATACCACCTTGGAGAACTGATTGCTCAAGTTAACTGGCAAACTATTATTCCACAATTAGTGCTATGGCGATGCTAATCTTTGTTTGCTTTAATTCTAGGTATCTCCATGGTTATCTGACATACTGGCGTTTAAGCCCTACCACAAGATATGTGCCCTGTTTATCTCGCAAATAGGAAGGTAAGAGAATCCATTCTCTTAATACTGGTTTTGACATCTGTGGTGTGGGTGATGAAATAATGACCTTAGGTAGGTTGTTTTTTGACCGTTTTGGTTCAGATCTTCTGATCCACCAATGTTAGGACTTGTCATAGTTACACTGACACGCCAACAGTTGAACAAAAAATAACAAATGATTGTATTCGACGTTAAATACTTTATCAGTTTTCCGTTACTCCAACTTGAGTGTAATTTGTGGTTTTAAGATTGGACCTCGTATCCATAGTGAGGATGGGTGTGGGTCCATGGTGAAAACAAGTAGTGGCTCTGCTTGATATCAGCAACTTTTCGTTGGACTCTGAGTAAGTTTATCCATTCTGATCATGTCAATGACGTTCTCGTGTTGGCTATGTATGTACTAAATTTGTCTTTCCATGAAGATAACTTTGTCCAGTTCTGCTACTGAATGCAAGTGATGACGATGTGACTCTGAGAAAGGCATTGTGTTGACTTGCCTAAATTATTTCACCATATTTTAGTCAATGGAGTAATTTGGTTCATATGCTTTAGCTTGAGGGTTAATGGGCCTTTTTGGGCATACAGGCTGTGATCACAACAATGATGATCTAATGCCAACAACGAGCTGGTGAGAACCAAGACCCTGGTGAAGGAACTGCATTGTCCTGGTCGACAGTTTGCCCTTCAGTCAGTGGTTTGAAGCTCATACCACTCCCATGGGGTGCAAGAAGCTAAGCTGGTATGTTGGTTTGGCTGAGATTCTCAGTGTTGCACATATTGAAGGCATTTGTCAAAGTTGCATGTTCATGTCTAAATGCCATTGATCTTCAAGTCCTGGTTAGTATAAAGATTTTATCTAGTTCTGCTTCTGAATGTTAGACTACATTTGTGACTGACCATGGATTAACGTAAATTGTTTTCGTAACACTTAAGCTGTATCTACAAGCATTTTTGTCATTGGTTTAAGTCTGGTCTGTTCAGGTTTTAGCATGCGTTTTAATGATCCTTTACTTTTGAACCAGGATAATGGATGTGGTCTGAAGATTCCAACAAGCTGAAAGCCAAGACCTTGAACTGCATTGTTCTCATCGACAAGCGTGTCCTAGAGGCAGTTTTATAATTCTTTATGCCACTCCTGTGTCTCAAATGGAGCTAAGCTGGTACATTAGACTTACTAGTTTTTGAAAAGATTTTTCAGACGTGTAAATTGGCTTTGGGCTTCAAAGTACTCAGTTGCATGTTCACTTCTAAACAGTCAAAACGTGGTCCATCTATAAAGATTGTCCACTTCTGCAATTAAATGTTTTTGACTTGGATCAGCTATAATTTTAATTGTGGATGAAGCTTAAGTGCAATACTTATTTGGGACTTGCTAGATAAGTTATCTTGCATGCTTTTTTTTATGGTAGTATCCCGAGGTACAGACAAGCTTTGAGTGCTGAGACATGTCAAATCAACAATCTATTGGAGAAGTTCTTCCAGTGTAAACTGCTTGGTGAGTGATGACTTGCCTGCTTGTAACCACAGGTCATTCTTAACGTACATGTGGAGCCTGTCATGAAAGCATATGATTGTGTACAGCTGTGATGCTAAGTAAATAAATTCTTTACATCCAAGATTTGTCTTATTTTCCCTGGTCTTTTCTCTTGGTAGCAGGTTGAGTCGCCGCTGAAGTTTAAAGTAATTACTGCTGTCAGTGCACTGCCAAGTGACTGGACTGCCTCCCTATGGCTTTTCAATCTCATTCCAGTGCCAGATCAACCTCCGTCTGCAGAAGGGCTGTGCCTCATAAATGGCTCTTCCCTTTCGAAGGTGGAGAACAAAGTTTAAGCACAATTGTACTTTGATACTGAATAAAGTTGTGAAACAGAGTTCTGTGTCTTGTATGTATGCCTCAGCATTTTGGTGGTAGGCAAAAGTAGAGTGCCTTTTAAAAAAAAAAAAAAACAGAATTTACCCCAGTTAAATGGTTATGGCTTTGTCCAGAATGTCCATTCTCATTTTGGAGCACAGGTAATTTCTTTAGTGTCCAAATTGTAATTCCAATTTGTGGAATTACTGTGAGGGCACTTGTTTCCCACAATGAACCAATCTATGGCGAACGAAGATGCCCACTACTATGTTAAACTGCCACAATGCAAATCGTTCCTTCCATTTACTTTTAATAGTGAATTTTTAATTTTATGTATACTGGGTTAACTATAAATAAAATAAAATCCAGCAATGCCCTGTTTAAAGGCAGATACAATATACAGTATTAGGCCTATGGCGTCTAATATAATTCGCTTTATGCGAATTGTGAAGGTCAAAGTAACGTAAACGGTGGGCCCTACGCCTTTTGGGTGGCAAATAGTGTACTTGAATGAAATAATGTATCCCAACACCAAAAACTGATTTCTGTAGAGTCAAGAAATGCGTCTAATAGCTAAAGTCACAGTTGTGTTGATTTTATTGTGGGTTATCCTCATGCAGCTGAGACCCATTTAATTTTTATGTCAGATGTAGACGTGTTTATAAAGTAACGTCGTCTTGTTAATTTCATACACACCAATAAACGAACTAATCTGGCTGTTCAGCCAGTAACTGGACTGCCTCACTTGACATTTTATTGTGTAATAATCATGTCATGAGATGTTAAAATGTAAAGCCTTCCAAATGCTGATTTAAACATAGAGCACCTGCACGTCCTGCTTGTCAGATTTGAAAAGACTGATAAAGTACCCCCCCAAAACAGGTCCACTTATCTTAATGTAATATACTTATATGTCTAGTCTAAAGAGTTAATATGTTTAGTAATAAAGTAGGGCAAAAGTCATCTCCAGAATGACGACAAGCTCACGTGGATAAATGCTCTATTCGGATTGGTTAGAAAAAAAATATTTATCGAAGGACGAAGGTAGCGCAGTCTTGGCCAAGGAGTTTTAGATCGACAACTGCTACGCAATAACAATGCTTATTAACAAGGTACGTTAACTAGCCCAATATCTGTTGATTGTCGTAGATAGATAAATATCCAGAGTGGCGCTTTTACAAACGCTGAGCGCCATTCAAATAAGCGCCACCGACTAGTGACGTCCCATAACACAACTTAGCTAAACATTGTGTGTTAGCTAGCTAGTTAGTTAGCTAACATCTGCAAACTAGTTACAAATTAGGTTAGGTTTTACTTATGACATGTCTGGGTTTTGGAAAACAATACCTGTTAAAGCGAATAACTTGCCATTCCTTTTTGTAACATGCCAACTTCTTTAGGTTGAATTAATTTATCTACTATTTTACTTACTCTTTCGACAAATCTAGATTAAACCATTTTGGTGCATATCAGGGAAATTCATGTAGTATGGTTGGCTTGTCTAGTAGTGGGCGCACGCACATTGGTTGCACCTACTACCATGTCCTTAATGTGACTGAGACATGCCCCCTCAAAGGTTAAATTGATTAAACGTTCCCCTTCTCTGCCTCCAGGTGCTGAGAGCTGGTATAAAGACTGGAATCCGCCTCCAGAGCACAAATGCTTCTCCAAGTGCAAAGGCGGCAGCCACTAGTGCTCAGACAGGGGGCTTCTGCTTCGGTAAGAAGGGTTTATAAGTCAAAGTCTGGCTGGTATTTTTAGATTGTTCACCAGTGTCATTCAGGAACTTATTGCCACGTTTGTAAACAGAGCTGACTGAACAGCAGAAAGAATTCCAGGAGTTGGCCAGGAAGTTTGCCAGAGAGGAGGTTGTGCCCGTTGCCGCAGCCTATGACAAAAGTGGGGAAGTAAGTCTAATTATAAGCTGTAAATATGCATTTTAATGAACATTACACCACATGTTAAAAATGTATAACTATGGTGCCATGGTCTAACATCATAAATGTGTTATTTTTTTTATTTAAAGTATCCTGTCCCAGTCATCAACAGAGCATGGGAGCTTGGTTTGATGAATTCTCATATTCCAGAGGACTGTGGTATGCACCTGCATCTGTCTTTTCAATGCGTCAACATAATGTCTTGAACTCCTGTTGAATATGCCACTGTTTATGCTTTGGCTACAGGTGGAATGGGTCTGTCCATATTTGATGCCTGCCTTATCACGGAAGAGCTGGCATACGGTTGCACAGGGGTCCAGACTGCCATTGAGGCTAACTCTCTAGGTGTAAGTTCAGATTGCTGCTACATTTCTTCATAAATTAAGCTATGGAAAAACATTTTCATCAAGTAATTCCACTTCAACTAAAAAAAATGTATACTTCATTCAAACAGCAAATGCCTGTTATTATTGCTGGCAATGATGCACAGAAGAAGAAATATTTGGGTAGAATGACTGAGGAGCCGCTAATGTGTGTAAGTTTTTATTAAAACATTTTTTTTTTCTAGCCAGGCATTTAAAACTCCAAATCCATTCGGATAAACAATCCACTTTCTTTCATCATTACAGCTTAAAATCATGTGACTCCAATTTGTTTTGTCAACAGGCTTATGGTGTCACTGAGCCAGGGGCAGGCTCGGATGTGGCTGGCTTGAAGACCCGTGCAGTCAAGATGGGGGATGAATATGTTGTCAATGGTCAGAAAATGTGGATCACTAATGGTGGAAAAGCGAACTGGTTTGTACAGTAAAGCATGCTGGTGCACACAGACCAAACTAATGCCACATGTAGGAGGTCATTTTAACACAGAATTGTAACTGCAGGGATGTTAGTAAAGCGTGTCGTTTATTCCTGCCATCCTCTCAGGTACTTTCTCCTGGCCCGCACTGATTCAGATCCCAAATGCCCTACCAGCAAGGCTTTTACCGGCTTCATTGTTGATGCAGACACTCCAGGAATTCAAGTGGGAAGGAAGGTAAGAATGTGCTCGTACATTGAAATGTACACTACACCGACATTTCTAAACATAATCTTTGCTATTATTTAGTAGGTAACCTAAGCTCTTTCTTTGTAGGAGTTGAACATGGGACAGAGATGCTCAGATACCAGAGGCATTGTCTTTGAGGATGTGAGGATACCTAAGGAAAATGTTCTGATTGGAGAGGGAGCAGGTTTCAAGATCGCCATGGGGGCCTTCGATAAGACCAGACCACCGGTGAGTAAAACCCAATGGCGTATGCAGTCTATTGTAGAAATAGATATATAGATATAATTGATATTGAATTGATTGATATAATAGCTATATATATATATATATATTTTTTTTTTTTATTTTTATTTTTACTGTTTGTTTCATTGTAATTTAGGTGGCAGCAGGAGCAACAGGCCTTGCACAGAGAGCACTAGATGAGGCTACAAGTTATGCCCTGGAACGGAAGACCTTTGGGAGGCTCATTGCTGAGGTAGATGAGCTGTGTTGTGGAGACACAGTGACATAACTAAGTAACAGAAACGTCCTCTAGGCCAGTGGTTCCCCATCCAGTTCTCAAGTGCCCCCAACCATGCCAGGAATTGGATCTTTCCTAGTGCCAGCACACCTAGTGCAATTAGTCAAGTCCTTGCTGTATGTGACTAATTACACCAGGTGTACTAGAAACTGGGAAGATTAAATACCTGGAATGGCTTGGGGGTACTTGAGGGCTGGATTGGGAACCACTGCTCTAGGCGTGTGTGTACATGGGTTAACAGTAGCTCAAGTTCAGTCGCTAAATGCCTTTGAACGGATGGGATCTCTCTGCTTACAGCACCAGGCAGTTTCTTTCATGCTGGCTGAGATGGCCATGAAAGTGGAGTTGGCCAGGATGGCCTATCAGAGGTCAGCCTGGGAGGTGGACGAGGGCCGCAGGAACACATACTTTGCCTCCATCGCCAAGGCCTTTGCCGGAGACATTGCAAACCAGGTTGCTAGTGATGCCGTACAAGTCTTTGGAGGCAATGGCTTCAACAGCGAGTACCCTGTGGAGAAACTGATGAGAGATGCAAAGATTTACCAGGTTTGTCATCGTACATTTAATCAAAGTTGAATAAAGGGTTGACTGAAGGTCTGTAATCTCAATCTACTTTTTATTTTTTATTTTTTTTACATCTCCAGATCTATGAAGGAACTGCCCAAATTCAGAGACTCATCATTTCTCGTGAACTGCTTGGAAGATTCAAGAAATGAACTCTGAACGCTTAGATGGTTTGTCATTGTAATGCCCTTGTCCTCTTTGTAAGGAGTCTATATTAATGGAAATGTTCTAGAACTGATCAATGCAACTCAGGATACAATACACAGAATCTTTGCCTTACCTCCATATCTTCATGCCTTGCCTCTTTTGTTAGTATGTCGTATGTCATTGTGTGAAGACTAACTTGATCAAAAAATTAAGATCAAACATTGTAGTAATGAAATTGTTTGAACTTTCACTACCATATACACAGCTATTGAATTTAATAAATATGTATACTGAATTATGAATTGCATTATGTGTGGTTCATTTCATGCAGAGGAGTTGCTTCGCTATTTTACTACTATAAGTAGTATCAACGTTATGAGTTCGCCATTTACGCTGTATTTAATTTTTTTCAAACATATTCAGAGTTCCTCAACTCCATGATTGTATTTTAGTTCTGTCAGTTCGCAGTGGCTTGAGGTTTTTATGTAATTGTTATTTATACAGGTTAACAGACTTTATTTAACAGCCAAGCAGTTGGAACAAGTTAAATATGTAGGTGAAAGAGTATTCGTGTGTTTCATGTAATTGCATTATTTTAGTACGTCTGTGGTTGGTTTGGGACTTTAGCAAAAAATCTAACGCATGAACAGTTATCTTGACGTTGAATTTGTGCGACTGTAGTAGAGGATGCGACACATCCAGAATGGTAAATACTTTGCGTTCCTTTTAACCTGAAATTTGACATTGTCACGGTTACTTACTAGTTTGTCAGATCATTGAAAGGGTGTATGTATATAAGATACTTAATTGGTGTTTTTCTGTTCAACTTTGACATATTTTTGGCTTTTGATTTGACAAACTAGCCAAAAACTTGCTGGTATGATTGCTAAGAAGCTAACGTTGCTAATGTTTGCTAACTGCATAGCTACTAGACTCGAAAAATATATTTAGGGGTAGAAGCTGTGTTGGCCGTGGCTACCATTTCAACATGCGTCAATTCTGGCAAATGTTGGCAATAATTTAATATTTGTATAAATTATAATATAATGTATTATTAGCTCTATCGTGAGAGTTGACCAATATATGGTCTAAAGTGGTCTTTCTGTTTGCTTTTATTTCTATTCCACTCATAAGGGCACCCAAGTGAAAGATGTTGTCATCAAATCGGATGCTCCAAGTACTCTGTTCTTGGACAAACATGCTGATTACATTGCTGCCTATGGCTCCAAAAAAGATGACTATGTAAGTGTTGGATGTTGGTGGTCTAATTATGCAGGGGCTGTCAATTTGGACAAAATCAAGTGATCTTCAGCGTCATGTGGTATTGTGAATATCTTCCCTCCTTCAAATCCAAATCTTATCTTATCTAATTCTGCAGGAGTACACGTTATCAGAGTACCTGAGGATGAGTGGGATCTACTGGGGCCTGACAGTGATGGATCTGATGGGGCAGCTGGACAGGATGAACCAAGAGGAGATCACAGACTTCATCAAGTCCTGTCAGCACGACTGTGGAGGCATCAGTGCCAGCATCGGACACGACCCTCATCTACTCTACACCCTCAGTGCTGTGCAAGTAAGAGAGCTGAACATGGGTTACACAATTTTAACAATGTGTCCTTTCTTTGATACTTTCCTTATAGCGTTATTAGGAGAAGAACAATGCCTTATTAAGTCAATCTTTTGTGTTAGGTCTTGGGAGACAGAAATAGTTTTATGTCTGCATTTTTCAGATACTCTCCTTATATAACAATGTAGCTGTACTTGATGTGGACAAGGTGGTGGAATATGTCAAAGGATTGCAACAGGAAGATGGATCTTTTGCTGGTGACAAATGGGGTCAGTCCAAATCACAGTTGACAGTTGAGATTTCGCTTGTTGTAAGCAAAGACAATAAAATGTATTATAATGTATTGCTTGTCTATATTTGATTCTAATGACTTCTTTGCAGGAGAAATAGACACAAGGTTCTCCTTCTGTGCTGTTGCTACACTTGCGTTGCTGGTATGTCTCCCTTTATGTTTATCACGTTGCATCGGCTATTACTTGATTAAATATGTGCACAGTATTTTAGAGGGGGATGTTGCATCAAAGCTGACTTTGTCTTTGTGACATCCCTTTTGTGTCTAGGGCAAGTTGGATGCGATCAACATTGATAAAGCTGTAGAGTTTGTCCTGTCATGTATGAACTTTGATGGAGGATTTGGCTGCAGGCCTGGCTCAGAGTCTCACGCTGGCCAGGTATGTCACACCACAAGCTGCTCTTCTAAGATTTAGATTACGGTTCCGAATGCCCATCAAATTGCTGTACCCTGTTGAAACTGTTCATGAGCACGTGGAATTTGACTTTTTTCCAGCTCTGAAGGAAGCGGGCATGCATCTTTCTTTTATTGTATTTACTCCAACTTTTCTTAACCTCTTTTCACTTGTCTCAGATTTACTGTTGCACAGGTTTCCTCTCGCTCACGGGGCAGCTGCACCAGGTGAACGCTGACCTCCTGGGCTGGTGGCTCTGTGAAAGGCAGCTACCCTCGGGGGGCCTTAACGGTCGCCCTGAGAAGGTAGGCACTCTTACTTTTTTCCAGCCAGTGTCACTTTAATGTTGGCACTTATTAGCTATGCAGATGCACCTTTTTTGAAGTGACAGAATGGAGCACGACACTCACAAATTCCTTTTGTTTATCCTCTCGTTCTGGCTCAGCTACCAGATGTGTGTTATTCATGGTGGGTACTGGCCTCTCTGAGGATAATTGGCAGAATCCACTGGATAGACAAAGCCAAGCTGAGCTCCTTCATTCTGGCCTGTCAGGATGAGGAGACGGGAGGCTTCGCCGATAGGCCTGGAGATATGGTTAGTTCTTAAAATAAAAAACCTGGCCTCTGCTTTTCTAAAGAAAAACATTGTATTTGATGCCCTCCACAGTCCTTACAGGGTGGCCTCTCTGTTGTTCTTCAATAGACTCGCCATTCAAATCAGATTGTTATACCACACCGCTAAGACTCTGGTTCTTCCTCTCCTCCTCTGCAGGTCGACCCCTTTCACACCCTGTTTGGAGTGGCAGGACTCTCCCTCCTGGGCGATGAAAAGATAAAGGCGGTCAACCCTGTGCTGTGCATGCCCGAGGTGGTTCTCCAGAGGATAGGCCTGCACCCAGACATCCTGAGCTAACCCACCACCACCACCAGAGTATGTCAAGCACTCCTCAGCAACCCCCCTGTCCACCCAGCCCCGGCTGCCTGACATGGTGGCTATGACCAACGACACAAACCCTCTAGTGATTCACTGAAACGGTTCACTCTGATGCTAGAGATTCACAGTATCGGCAGGCTTCCGAATTGAGAACCAATTGATTTACTTTGTTTTGATAGGACTCTTCTAATCTGATCGTGGGTAACAAACTGGTATTGTGGTGTCATTATGAATCGCATAAAACAAGTCACAGCAAAAAGCCTGCATTGCTGTAGGTCTCTTTGGCAGGGTGTATAAAAATGTGAGAGAAATCAAAGTGGTTTGACATTATACAAGATGATTTCAGGCAAAAATCTTTTCTGATTTGTTGTTGAAAAGTGTACTTTAATTTAGGTACATTTTTATGAAGCTTTTAATCTGTTGCCCCTCCTTTGTTCTGAGTTGTTTTTCTCCTCTCAGATGAAGAGAAAACCCAGAGGCTTGTAAAAGTGAGACCACAGTTTTATGTTTACACTTGAGTCAGTCTGTTCACAGCTACAAATGATCACTGTATTATTGTCATGTTAAGTAACAGATATGCAACAGAGGATATATATAGTTTAAAGAACATTTGAAATACTGTCATTTGAATGTGCATCAGCATAGCGCATATCTCTTTTGGGGGGCTAGCAAAAAAAAAAAACAGTACATATGGCAACACCAGGTTTGGTTGCCAAGTTTGTGAAGTATTCTTTATTCACAATTACATCACTATTTATTTGACAAGTGGTTTTTATTCAGCCCTAATTGTAATTAGATACACGTTGTCTGGTAAAATTCTGAATATAGCATTAAGCTAAAAATCTTGATTTTAGTGTCTATAACCTACATTGAAGTACGATGATGTTAGTTTGCTGCACTGTTGTTGCCTACACAAAATTAGCTTGACTTATTAAATGCAGATTGGATTCTCTATATTGTCACTGTTAATGCGCTGGCCAGAAGTGACATTAAAGATTGAGGTATTTGGCTTTATTGCCATTATAGTTTCATAATTTTCTTCCATATCTACCTTAATTTATTTCCCTTTGTTTGAATTGTTTGCTATTTAATCTTTACACCATTGTATTATTATTATGTAGCTTGTTTAATGTCCATGCCCTTTCTACTAAATAGAAATGTTACTGAAACCACGAACACCCCTTTGTCAGTTACCGAAATACAGTAATATGCATAAATTTTACCAGTAGGTGGCAACATCATCTCTTCCAAGCGTTGAGATTTGAGTTTGAACGAAAATATATTCAATATTCAGTGCTGCATCTTTGGGTTGTCTGACATCTCATGAATGCTACAACATACTGTATGCCTGATAAGATAGTAATATATATTATACCATGATTATCTTTATTTTCTACGGTGCCAATTGTAGTGCCACCGAGGACTGCTGGAAATGCTGTAGCTCTTTAAAATTATTTTACCGAGATGTAAGTACAAACTTGCCAAACAATAAGGCGAAACTAGCACTTTTTTTGTTTGTTTTTTGCAGGTAAAAAGAGAACAGTAATCTGTGGGGCCCCTGAGGTCTGGGCAGAAACAAACATGCTGGTTGTTAGGCTACTGTGAAACCCCACAGGCTCTCATTAGTGCTGGCCTGTGAGAGATGGAGAGGCAAGGTGATGGTGGCCATGGCTCACTGCTGCTGGCAATCATAACAGTTTGGAGCAAAACCACATATACAATCATATTCCTCCTGCCAGTCTTGTCACCCTCTTGTTACCTCTTGAGAATTTCGAGTAGATTCTTTTTTAACACACAAGAACTGCCAGATACTTCGTAAATATTTAATGTTTCTGTCATACTTTTGGAAAGTTATGACTTGTTTAAAATAAAGAATGAACAGCATAGATAGAGATATTTACACTTGGCCGTGCCTTGGCCATACTCTCAGGCTCACAACATTCGCTTCAGCCAGAACCAGGACAGAGAGTAATAGCAACAGGACAGACTGTCTTTATGTGCCTAAGGCCTTCGAGGGTGGTTCAGCCAACCTTGATTCTGCAACTTGGTTTCCTGGCATGGAGAAAAATATATTCTAAAGTTCACCTGCTATAAATTCCAACTATTTTCCTCTTCCACCGACTGCTAATCATGCAGGTTAGCTGGAGAATCACTAAGCATGGTAAATTAAGGTTTTGTAAAGTCTGAGAGTATATGCCTATAGTTTCAGGCTCTTGACTATTAGATCTATTTAGCAAAACCACCTTAATAAGTAACTACTAACATCAAGCATAATTAACCAACTATTATGATTGAACCGTTGTTATCAGGTGTTAGACGCACTCCATTTTATTGACAGATGTTGGCAGCTTGTCGGTGTTCAGATGTCCAGGTTGAGGTAGCTGTGGAGGCGTTTAGGCAGAGGCAGAGCTTGGATTCCATCTGGCAGCAGTGCTTTGCGCAGCAGACAGCTCCGCACGGCTACCCTGCACAGATGGCCGAGCTCACACGGCTCCTGGTAGCGGCTGAGAGGGATGTGGTCTTTCCAGTCGTCAATCAGAGGCTTGCGTCCATAAATGATCTGCATCTGCAAGAAGATATTATGTCAGCTCTAGTATTATATTTATTTAATTGAAAGAGTTCCGAATCATGGGCCTTTATGGAATTATTAAACCCTCATTTAACCAGGAAATTAACAGTAAGATTAAAAAAAAAAATAAAAAATTCAATTGAGATGTGGGAACAAGCCAGCAGCAAAAATCAACAAAAAGTAAAACATGAGTTTCCAACAGACACACAATCAACACATTGCACTTAACTGTAAGGCACTTACATAGAGTCTTACATACATACAATAATAATATTGACCGCAAGATTCATTGGCAGATTCAAAGAGCAGTCAATTAGTGTAACCAAGATGGCCATCATGGCCAAGATAAAAAAACGTCAGCATCTGTTTCATTGTCTTTTATGTTCATAAAGGAGACTGGTGAAATAAATAGGAACGTCCACTGTCTATATAGCCATTCAAATTCTATGACGTCAGGAATTAAGAGAGGGCTTAGTTGTGTGGTACTTAAAAAGCAAGTCAGTCGTGGGTTTTGTGAGAGTATCGATTTGGATTTGACCTGGTGAATGGAGGCTTGTTAGCATTAATTGCCTACCGCTGACATTGTACCCTTGAGCAAGGATAGCTTTAGATACCATTATGCGTAGTTCATTTTATTCAAAAATTGTCTAAAAAAGTAGAATTATCCCACTTGTGGACAATTTTCTCTAATCAATCTGTGAACACTTGCCACTTATCATGTTTGAGATGGATATCATTTCATCATCATTTAATTTAAAATACAGGATTGACTGACTGAGACGAAGGCAGTTCATGAAACATTAAATAAAACAAAACAAAAAATATATGGTCCTACACATTAGGGTAATGCTCAGGGTCACACCTGCTGAATAGTCAACTAACCTCAACATCTGAAACAGAGATGTAGGTGAGCACCCTAAAGCAGAGTTCCATGCACTTTCTCAGTTCCGTCTTCAGAGTACCATGGCCTAGATCGTCCAGCACCTCGAAACGCGGAGGGGCAAACAGGATGGAAATTATGATGTACGTGGGTCTCCTCTCTCGCTCCAGCATGCCATATTGAAGGAGGACCTTAAGGACTTCATACTGACGATTCTGAGCCACAAACATCAGGGGCGTTACCCCACCCATGGTACTAGGGCTGTAGATTGGGGTGAAGCTTCTATAGGATAGGGAGGACACGGGTATCAAGTGTAAGATTGTTCATGATTTAGCAAAGTCTTACTTTTAACAATCACAACGTGTGATTTGGATACCGAAATATTTTTTGTTGTTGTAGCTGTCCTGATAGGATAGGATTTCTCCCATCTTTTACATCAGTATGCATTACCTCCATGCAATAGCCAAGTTATCAGTCTGATCTTGAAGGTACATTGCTGTTCTCTCCATTAACCTCCTAACAATCTCGGCGCTCTCCTTGCGCGCAAAGACCCAATGCAAAATGGTGTTGGTGCAAACGTTAATGAATTCCATGTAGAACTGCATGTCCATCCGGGAATGTGCAGTCTTTGCAAAGTGTATGAAGTCTGATATAAATGCATCAAATTCCTCTGTTGTTGCATTGCGTAAAATCGATCCTAAACTTTTATAGATCCGAGGCTCGTAAGTCTCGGGACCCCATTGGCCAGGAAACCTGTAAACTGGTTTACGAATTACGCGCGCAACCAAACTGAGGAAAACATTATCATTGCTACGGCCTTGATCATCGTCGCTGTCAGACATTGTTATGTAATGATCTGATCGGCCCAAACTGCCGTCGTTCCAAAGCTTTCTTAGCAGTAACTTTATAAGCATTGTTACGCAGCTGTGAGACAGACATTTACGCACAGTTCTATTTGGGATTCCCTGGAAATTTTAACTCTGCCTCTGAATTCTAGTTTCATGTTGCCCCAGAGGAATCAACACAATGTTACATTATTGTATATTCAAATAGTTTGTTGAGACAGACAGATTAACGGGTAGGTATTCTGTAAATTGGCTTAATTACCTATAGATACACTTTGGAGAAAATGGAGCCTTGTCTAAATTACTAAATAAACACTCAAACTAGGCCTAAATAGTTAGTGAATATTTATTATTTCTTTATTTATACAGGGTCAAATATGAATAAATAGTTAGCGAATATTAGCCTATAGTTTTTAAAGAAATTCTGAGACTTGTTTTCTTAAAGCATATTGTTTTTCCTTTTCATTATACGCCAAACTCCTAGTTTTATTGTATTCTTGGACGAGAGATTTAAGGCCTTCTTGGATAGCAGCTTTTGACATGACCGTGTTACATGCGCTTCTGCTATTCTGACCAAGGACTCCCCCACGCACCACGTTTAATATTTCTGGCCCCGGTGGAACAAAAGTACAAACCTTTGGCTTGCCACTGTTAACCGACACTGACGATTTAGAGCGCATTTTCTTGTACTCGAGTTGAATTGGCAAGTGGCCACTTTTACAAACAGGTATTTTTCATTCAGTATGCGAACACTCCAAACAAACCGGAAAACATGAGGCTGACCGAGGTAAACAGAATTCAACATGTCCATATGTGGCTCGCTCCTCTCCTGCAGAGTGCTTCCTCGCCAAAGACGCAACCATTCTTGATTCTGTCCAACACAATAATAACTTCTTTCTTGTTGGCTCGTATTATTTATCCAATGTGAGAAATTGGTGAACGTGTGGAAAAATATTCCCTTGGAAACATTGTCGTTCTCGCCAACATAGCTTGAATGTCGTGGCAACAATATCCACTAATTATTCTTACAGACCTTAAAGTGAAGTTCACATTGCTCAAGTCTTTTTTGATCAGCGACATAGAGCGGTAGTGATCCCGTTCCAACAGCTGCTTTTGAAGGATGTATCTTTTCATTTCATGTATGTTTTTCTTTTGCGCTTTTATCATTTTTTAAACTGTCTTTGCTGCAGTTCGTGTTCACAGATCTCTAATCACTGAGTCCGACTGTTCCCTGATAGAATCACTGTGTCAGTGGGTTGCCTGTCAGGTGCTTAACAAAACTAAGGAACAAACACAATGTACCCCCGCGGGACTGGGAGTAGTTTGAGAAAATATAAATCACCTCGAGGTTGGCTGGACATCAGCATGCTGACGTGCATGCATGCATCCTCAATTTCTTTGCAATAAAACCAATTAAAGAGACTAGCATAACTCTCACTGACAATTTTGCTAATTCAAGGCAGTTGTTAAGGGTGGCCATGTAGGCCCATATAAAGTATTCCCAGGCTTATTTTGTCCCTATAAAAGCCCCGTTTCAATCTGAGATGAAAAGTTATTCAACAGAAAGTTATCAGCTTTACTAAAATAATGAGTTTGCTCCAAATGCCAATTGCATAGTAATGTTTACAGATTGACTGTAGCCTGAGCAAAATCACTCGGAGGCAGTAAAACAAAAATGGGGCTGTAACCATATATAGCCTAGCTCATCTAGTCTACAGGAACTTTGCAGTTGACTTGCACAGTCTAATTTATTATGTAGAGCTATTGAACATGAACAGTACAAATCAACTCAATTGTAATCACAAAAAAGTTAAAATCAAATCGTTAAACCTGATTTGCAGTTGATGGGAACCTATTGGTGCAGAGGAGCAGGTCTCCTCTCTCTCTCTCTTTCTCTCTGTCGCCCTCTCCCTCTCTCTCTCTGTCACACTCTCTCTGTCTCTCTCTCTCTCTCTGTTGTTCTCTCTCATCCTTTTTATCCCTGACTGGTTCTCCTTCTGCTCTCAGTCTATCCATTACTCATCAATTTCCAAATCCTCCCATTTACATGGTCTGTCCTGTAACCTGATTCTATCAGGCAGTGTAGAAACAGACTCCAAGCTTTTTTGGAGGCATCAGGTGGGAATCTCTCTCAGAAGCATTGTGTGGGTCTGTCAACAGGAGGAGAGAGTTTCGGACCGTGGGAGGGCCTATCACTCAGACACTGCCTCACAGAGCTGGCTGTGTGGCTGACTAGAGCCTGGGAACCAAGCAGACCCTCATTTATGGCCACCCATGGATCTCAATTTGGAGTCAGAGCCATATATCACTATGTGCTTTATATATTGAACCAAATAGTGGTACAGATTACACTGGATGTGCACTATTAGAAAGGATGTGCACCAGGGACATGTAATGGGTTCCCATGGAGCCATAAAGTACAATAGATAGAAGCTTGGCAATTGGCCAACCCCTAACCCAGCAAAACCGAGATGAGGTCTGAGGCAGATGAATTTAAGAGCTCCTTTATGGCTTGTAGCATAGCGTTACTGTGAGCTTCTCTGTGACCAAAGTGCACCTCCACCCCACCAACACCCCCTAAACTGTGTTAAGTTTTAGTCTGCATCCTAAAACATCTAAATTCACTGGTCATCTGAAATGTGAAAAGGATACATTCTGGAAAACATTCTTCTATGCTTCTCCTTGGACATACATCACCCAAGGCTCCCATTAGGAAATGGCTGTGTGTGTGTGTCTATGTATGTGCGTGTGTGTGTGTCTATGTATGTGTGTGTGTGTGTTTGTGTGCGTCTCAGTACATCTGGTCAAGTGTAGTACAGTTAACTGATTAGATGAATACCATAGAGCAGCATCGGAAAATAAATCTAAGAAGACTTATATAGCTTACTGATTGCAGAAGCAGCATGGCAATCAGTCCTCTGATATGGATAGACACTTGCCACTCTTGCTTGACTCGTTCATTAATTGATCCAAAGTATAATTACCAGTTTTACTATTTAGTCATTTTGTTTAACAGGCACACATTAGGCAGCACTAGTGTATCTTTGTAGCCCACTTTTGCTTGCTTCCTGAAGGCAATTGCGTTTGCTCGAAATAAAGCGTCGGATGTTGTCACATGACCCGGGAGGCGGTGCTGCGTATTCACCGGCCAGTAGCAGTGAGCGTCGATCCGAGCTCCATGGAAAATGCAAACAGAAGACGAATAACGGTACGCTACAATATTTGTTGAAATGATCACCGATGTATCACCGCATCTGCGTCGCGCGCGTAAATAAATGCTATCGAAAGTGAACGCCGAATGGTGTTTTCGCTTTACTACGAACACAAGCAGTTCACCATTGTCTGCATAGAATTTAGAATGGCCTGGATGTGCAAGGTAAGTGAGGGTGTTTCACATATTACTACAAAATAAATAGCATACGTCGTTTTTTCCACCTTAGAATGATGTAGGGCATAAATAATAGATCCAGTGTAATTAAATAATCGGTTCACAACCTTTATATATGTGTTGATTTTGCCAACTCGGTCCTGCACAACCACCCGTTACCAAATGAGGAAAATTGTTTTGGAGGCCTGTAAGCTAGAAACATTTATCATATTTGTATCCACGAGGAGTCCCACATGTTCTTCACTGGCTACAATGCATGGAATCAAACTAGGCAAACAAACGTTTGTTTGTTATATCTATCTGAGGCCCCTAAAGTTACAATAAGTTTCTTAATTTGTTCTCAGTCTCTCTTTCTCTCTCACACTCTCTCTTTCCACCTCTTTCTGTCTGTTTGTCTGTCTGTCTGTGTCTGTCTGTCACACACACAAACACATACACACACAGTAAAGTATGCCATTTTGTAAGATTATATTCTCTGTAGGCTCCTCGCTGTGAAATTTAACCTAAGCTCCTGCAAATGTAAAGGGGCCAATGGGTTGGCATTTGCCTTGTGATTATAGCCTATTTAGTTAACGATACATCCCTTAATGTTGTCAGGAATGCAAAGCAATGAATCATTGATCAACCTCTACCATTAGTGTCATTGAAGTCAGTGTCGGGCAATGGCGCCATTATAAAAAAAAATGCTTAGATAAGGGACAAACTTGGTAGCCACTCAAACTATAAACTCATCCTAATAGCACACGCTGCCTGCTTCTCTGTTCATTTTTATATTTGGTGAAACAAATTCCTGTGTAGACCTTTAGCATGGAGAGCCCGCCCTTTGTCAGACTGTATTTTAATTGGGATGTGCTCATCCGTGAAGACATCTGTGGAAGTTTGAATAGGGATTATTAGTTGCATGTAAGCATCCAACTTAGTAGAGAGAAGTTGTGTTTTGGGGGTGTTACAAAGCTTAGTCCATGGTGGTTGTTATGTGTAATAATCTTTAAAATGGCTTTTTCCCAAACGTATAACTGGAAGTACTGTATGTGATTCTTCTGTGGCACTGCTTGCCTTTTCTGATCTCTCTCAGTCTCTCTCTCTCTCTCTCTCTCTCTCTCTCGCTCTCTCTCCCTCTCTCCACACACACACATACACACACACATCTTCTAAGAGTGATATGTTGATGGTCATTGTAAGTGCCCTAGTTCCAAACACTATTATGGATGAATGGCACTTTTCTACCCTCTCCTGGCAGGTGTGATTGTGTTACAGCAGAAGGACAGCAGGCATAGTGAATGTCTGCCCTGCCATTGTTTTACAGAAAGCCCAAGGTACCAGATGCTATGTCAAGGATGTTGAATAAGTCTGGATTCTTTTTTACAATCCGTGGGTTATCAAGTGCTTTCAGAGATCATCATTTAGATTTTTCTATATGAATATTTTAAGACATTTTCTTTTTAAGGTTGTTTTACAGCTACACATCTCGGACACCTCATTTTATAATTCGTAATGTTTAAATAGCAATGTTTAATTTATCTTTAGATCTTTTCTAGACTAAATCATTATACTATGGGCCTTAGTATGCCACATATACTATAATATTCTATTCAGGTCATCAACAACATTAATCATCAAAAATTGTAAAACAAAAGTTATTATTCATTTTTTTTTATAGTAATCTTTTTTTCTCTCCATTTTAACCTTTATTTAACACGGAAGTTTGCTTTGTGAATTGTTTGTCAATTTCTATAATATTTGTACTTCCTATCTTATTTAAACACTCTTTAATACAAAGGTTATGTGGCTGGCCTTTGTGTGCGTTGGTGTAGCACACACACGCACACACACACACATACACAAACACTGTTAGTGTAACTAGGACAGGATAGTAAGGGTAACACTGTGGTGTGCAGCAGTGATAACATCTAGTGAAGCACAGTCCATGTAGCTCAGGGTGCACTGCTGCCAGAATAACCAGGCTTCAGTTCCGGGTACCAAAAGTCACACCCCTATCAGAAAGCTGTTCAGAAGGATTTCTTTCCATCAGCATCTGTCGAAAGTGAGAGCTTTGTTTGACATAGGCAGTTGATCTCACTATATAGTGTTTGCAGTCCGGATGGCATCTGTCGGCTGCCGTTGTGTGGCTTAGGAGGCGTTCTAAAAGGATACTATAATACATAGGATGCAAAAAAAAGCCTGTGTTTCTTGATTGCCTGTCTGTTATTGTCTCTGTCTCTATCCCCACTTTATTCCGTCAAACTACATATAAAGAACCATGGAGCTAGCCATCACTGATGCTGTTGTGAAAGTTAATACCAGCCTAATAAACAAAACGACAGCGATAGACTCTGGACAAGTAACCTCTTGCAGGTTCAATCCAGTAACCAATGCAGTAATGGAGTCCTTCCAACTCGGACACCAGATGCAATAACCTAAGGCTCCCAACGCCAAGAGTGTGTGGGTCGCTGTTTGTGTACAGACAAGTGATTTAAGAGGTGAGGATAATTCTCTGGAGCATGGCTTCAGGCTCCTGTGTTAGTATTTTAAACAGTCTAATCCCGCCACAGCACTCCACAACCGGCCCCTGGGTAGCATTTAGACAGTCTTAGTGTATCACACTGTGAAAGGATTACCACTGACCTCCTAACACTTGTGTTGACTCTCCCCTACGATTGAGATTTCCCGTGCCAGGCGGTGCATCGACACTATCTGTGACTCCCAGACGCAATGGCCACGACGCCAGATCTTTAGGGATCAGCGCACATCATCCCCTTGGAGTATCTCTCTCGCCGCAGGGTCCAGAGTCCTCGCTGCTTGGACTAGAACGTAATCCTGGAGACGGAAGCTGCCAAAACAGATGCTACAGCTGCCATGGCCGTAGTCTATGTGGAGATGATTTGATTTGTAGAGTTGACGTTTTGGATCGTTCATTGAATTGACAGTGAAAAGGGGGACAATATCCTGCAACTCACACAGCCAAACGCTTTGGCAGCCACTACACTGATTTGTAATACTTTGTATTAAACTTGCTGCCATGGTACGGCTCAGTAGAGGTGAGTTTAGTCTGACACCACAGCGTGAAATTCACTTTGGTGGCTCCCCCCGTGTTCTAGGATTGCGGGACAGAGCCGTGCCAATCCCGTTGTGTTTGCCCCGCGTCAGAGGCGGGAGGCGACAGTGAGGCGGCAGGATCGATCTGAGCCCTGTCCCGAGTAACGGCTCAGCTCGCTCTCTCTCTCTCTCTCTCTCTCTCTCTCTCTCTCTCTCTCTCTCTCTCTCTCTCTCTCTCTCTCTCTCTCCCTCTCTCCCTCTCTCTCTCTGGTCTTGTGCAGTGTTGTGATCTGCCCGCACTGCGCCCTTGAGCTATCCCTCAGAGCAGGGTTGAAAAAAAAATCCATGTAATTGCATCAGTGATGTCCAACCGCAATCCCTGCACTGTGAAGGTTTTACATTTTGACCACTTCATATGCATGACAAGTTGTGATAAATGTATTGTTACTTGACAGCGAGCTCATCAAACAACATCGATGGCACAATTATTATTCCCTATGGGGGGCTAATGGAAGCTGCGCAGTGCTTTCTGGACCCTTGGCACACTTCTTGCCATCACTGGTCTGAGGCCTGAAACACATAGAGCATATCCAAATTTTTCTGTGAAGTAATGGAGTGCAAATAGAACATAGTAAAATCTTACTGCACAGCCTAAGCTTTGGGCTGCTTGTATGTAGAAAGGAAAGTTGTGTAAGTTTCTGTTGACACCCGTTATGAAGGAGACACGTACAGCAGTTCTTGGGTCAGTTGAGTTCTCTGTGTAATGCTGCAGCTGTTACATTCTTTGTCTACGGCTTCTGATGAATTACCGAACCCAATACTTTTTCTCCTCACATTATGTGGTTTGGGGTTCATGGGTGTTTTAAAAAACAAGGGTTTGTGTTTTTGTTCATGCAGATTCCTGCCTCGCAGTGCATATTGATCTCAGTAAAGTGCAGGTGGACGAGTCTGTTTTTGTTGTTGACTGCAGCTGCTGGCCCTCCTTATGGGACTAGGCAGTTTAGGCTTCCCTCGTTTGCCAACAGACCGCTGCACTGCAAAGGCTGCAACTCGAGGGACTGACATTATAGAGAATGTACATCTTTATTCTATCCAATTAGTCTATACTGTCACCTGTCATTTATAATACGTTGCGCACGGAATAATTTATCGAGCGTTGAGTTAGTAGTTTGCAGGTTTTGTAATGTCTTCAGATTTTATGTCGTCTTTGCTACCTATTTGTGGCGACAACTGGACTCCTTTAGATTTGAACATCGTTATTGGAATGTTGTTCCTAGACACAGGAGGAGTGAAATGAGCTGGGATACATCCTTCGGGTCCTGTGGAAACCTTGTTTTTGTGGTTGGCTTGGAAAAACACAGATAACCCAGAGAGACTTATTAAACTATGTTTTGGCTCCCAGAGTACATTAATAAACAGGTTCAATTAGTGCAGCATTTCTCGACCTAACAGTTCTTTGTTATTTTTTTGCTTCATGGCACAAGGAAGTGCGTCACTAACTCAGGAAGAGATGCCCATACTTGGAGTATTGTCGTTGCTCGTGCTTGCGATAAGCAGTGACCGCGAGCGTTCTGCATGTCTTCTTTGCGACAGTTAGGGAAAAATAATTACACTAAGCAAACGGTAGGGGTCACCAAAATTGTCTCCTACAGATAAACTGCCTCTAGTAACTTTAATGACTAATTCTCGTAATTGTATGGCAGTTTGCCAGTTTCAAACGTTCATTGTCACATTCCTTGGCAAAGGAAAAAAATGTAAAATATACAAAGGAAACCAATTCTCTGTATTGTCTGGTGGAGGATGAAACACCCAATGCTAATTTGGCTGGAATTTAGTAGAATTGAGTTGCCCCTAATAGGCCTAAGGCGGGTTCCTTGTAAAATGAAATGTTGCGTTCAAATATAGACATTGTTTGCAGTCTTTATGTTTTATATAGTTATGCTGCCAGCTCCTTGTACTAACTTACCATTAAGTTTTTGTTGTAGTTTTTACTCTGGTGGATATACACCACTTACATACATTTTTTGTGAAGATCAGTGTTATCACTGTCGGAAGAGATGATTGGTACTAGAAGGCTTTTGAATGCCAGTGAAAATATCAGATGCTATATGTCACGTCTTGCACTCTCATCAGATAAATTGAAATGGATTTCCCTTTAGTCAGACGACAGACCCCATGTTGCCTTTTGCCCCTCAATTGTATCTAGCACTCTTTGTTGTGGTACTTCCCTCCGTAAAATGGGGTTTGTAGCACTTTCAAAATTGGAATCTAGATCACATTCTTTGCAGTGTTTGCAGCGTTTTCTTTCGACAAGACGATCTTTTATTCATGTCGTAGAACTGGTGTTGCTGTGCTTCAGGTTCTTTACAGTACTTACTCGGGAAATGGCCAGCAGCCATGGCTGTCTCTCCATGACGGTCTTGTCCTTGGCTCTGCAGCACTGTCTCTCCCCATGCACTACAAGCCATCTGTGGACCTCATAACCTTACTACACTTAACCAAAAATAAAAGTCAAATATGAGGATATGTTAAAGTCGTCAAAGTAAATGCCAGTGTTAATGGGGTATCAGTCCTCTCTGAAGGGCAGGCACAGTGCAGTTTAAGTAGGGGATTAAAAAAAGGCCAAGGGTTGTTGGGCCTTGACACACTCATATGGCTTTGGACCCTCCAACATGCCCAACAGAGGAGAGAGAAAGGGGAAGGGGTTTCAGAATAAGTGCTACATTTAGTTTCCACTCTTTTCCTGGTATCTAATAAAATGGGCAGATTGTGTACTCTATGGAGGCATTTAGAGAGTTTGTGTGTGTGTGTGTGTGGGGGGGGGGGGGGGGGGGTTAT
>JAVQIZ010051367.1:0-12500 GCA_036023535.2 Galaxias brevipinnis
CAGTGGCCTCAATGGGGCCAGATCATTGGCCAGTCTGTACCTGGTCAGTGGCCTCAATGGGGCCAGATCATTGGCCAGTCTGTACCTGGTCAGTGGCCTCAATGGGGCCAGATCATTGGCCAGTCTGTACCTGGTCAGGGTAGAAGGTCAGCACAATCCTTCAGATGTTAGTTCAGTCACCAAACAAAGGATGTGTACGTGAAGACATCCAATCACAGACGTTTAACAGTCCTCAACAGCTGCCTGCTTTTAACCAACAGATGTGATTTAGACCTTGTCTTTCCTATGATAATGAATACAGGAACCACTTGAACAAAAGAGATCATGTACAAGATTTAAAAATAGTTATGAGTCAATACTAGGCTGTAAGGAAATGTGGATTATTGTCTATATCAAGAGCAGCGTCCTCTGATATGATGGACATACATACAACATTACCTACTAACCTAGGCAATAAGCTGTGGGTGTGTCAGGGGGAGACAGCAGTATTGTAACGTGACTAGTTTGACTGTATCAGTAAACCCACACCAGAGGGCGCAGTGGATCTGACATGCAAAACTTCATAGAAACTTGTAGTTCCAAACATCTTTTCACATAATAATCCATAATCTTATCGTAAATAAATGTCAGATTTTAAAAACGAAATACCTCCTTTAAGAACTAGTTACTGGGCTATTTATCAAGTTATATAGTATTAGTAAGTCATTATTTCGTCAAGTACAGGTTTGAACAATGAAGCTGTGTAGACATTGTGAAGTAGTTCAGACAGGAGGACCAGTTAGGAAAGTGGAAAGCAAACTTTCATTGGATTCAAAAGCTTCGTGCTCGCACGCACACACACACACACACAGAAACACGCAGACACACACACACACACAGAAACACACACACACACAGAAACACGCTGACACACACACACACACACACACACAGAAACATGCAGACACAAACACACATGGAAGAAGGCATGCAGACACAAACATACAGAAACACGCATGCAGACACAAACATACATGCAAGCACGCATTCACACACAAACAAAACACTAACACACAAACGCACATGCAAGCATGCATGCACACATAAACACACACAGAAAGATGCAGACACACACACATGGAAGCATGCATGTACACACAAACAGAAACACGCAGACACAAACACACATGCAAGCACGCATGCACACACAAACAAAACACGCACACAAACACACACACACCAACACACATGCAAGCATGCATGCACACACAAACACACATGCAAGCATGCATGCACACACAAACACACATGTAAGCACGCATGCACACACACACACAAACGCACACACATGGCAGCATGCATCCAGACAAGCATGCAGAGAGTGCTGATGAAAAGGTGTGTACCTGAAGCTAGTCAGGGATGTACTGATTACAGTGGGACTGGGAACACGAGCTCCGCTGCTATGGACGCTCACTGAGTGTGAGGAGGAGATAGCAGGGTTTCTTTGTTGTGCAGAGGGAGAAGTGTCACAGGATGAGAAGGGATCATTAACACACAATATAATAATACATAGGCCCAGAGCACATCCAAGTAGCAAGGGCACAGTCAGCACTAAATCTATGACGCAATTAAAGCAGAATATGCAGACTATCTGACCCGGGTTCAGACTGGTCTCTAGCAGCTGGACCTACGTGGCAGCGGTGACGATTAAAGCTATCTGACCCAGGTTCAGACTGGTCTCTAGCAGCTGGACCTACATGGCAGCGATGACGATTAAAGCTATCTGACCCAGGTTCAGACTGGTCTCTAGCAGCTGGACCTACGTGACAGCGGTGACGATTAAAGCTATCTGACCCAGGTTCAGACTGGTCTCTAGCAGCTGGACCTACGTGACAGCGGTGATGATTAAAGCTATCTGACCCAGGTTCAGACTGGTCTCTAACAGCTGGACCTACGTGGCAGCAATGTCGACCTCCTTGTTGGTGACAGGTTGGGTGTAGGAGCGGTCCAGGGCCCTCCTTAGACGCCTCTCCACGGCAGCGTTCCGGGATCTTGGCTTGGGAACGCCTCCCTCAGGTGTCCTCTCAAGCTCCTGCCACAGGGAAGAGGAGGATTACGTCTTAAGACCAGATAGAGGTCAACTATGAATAGAGCAGCCGCATGAACAATCACCATACAGGTTCTGAAATATCAGTAGTGAATAGAAGCATAGTCATCACTGTGCATCAGCCTTCGAGCAGGGAGGAGGAAGGAGGTAGCTCACCCTGAAGAGAGACCTCTTTGCAGCTACGCTCATCCTAGCCCTCTCGTCAAGCTTCTCCTCATCCACTGAAGGAGAAACACCTGTCAGACCACACAATCCACTAGAGCTCCTCCCGTACGCTCACACCACTGAGCACGTGGTTACCCCTTCATAGCAACCCAACGCTAGCTGACCCTTTGAAGATTGATCAATCAACAGCTGTCACTGTTCAACAATGGAAATATCAAAGTTGAAACAGCATTATGCTCGATGATAAATAGAATCAGAGGGATTGAGATGTTGGGTTCAGGTACTTGCCTTCAGTGTCCTGAAGCTGGACAGGACTCATACGGGACCTGGCAGAGAAAAACACTCAGTTATATGCCATTCATTGCTGTGGTATTACATGGTCAATTCTCAGAAGCTGAATTGAAACAATCACCTTTTTTAGAGTATTTTGCAAGCCCAATGCATCTTTTCATAAAACTCATATGTCTTGAAGTATGTATCCTCCATAATGAAAACTAGGCTTTAGTAGAGGCTGACACTGAGTGTGTGGGCTTCAGTAGAGGCTGACAGTGAGTGTGTGGGCTTCAGTAGAGGCTGACAGTGAGAGTGTGGGCTTCAGTAGAGGCTGACAGTGAGAGTGTGGGCTTCAGTAGAGGCTGACAGTGAGAGCTAGGCTTCAGTAGAGGCTGACAGTGAGAGTGTGGGTTTCAGTAGAGGCTGACAGTGAGAGTGTGGGCTTCAGTAGAGTGTGTACTGTACCTGTCAGACTCCAGCCGCTCTGCGGAGGTGATGGGCTGAGTCCTAAACCTCTCCGAGGACTTGCGGTTGTCCCCTGGGGTGATGTATCGCCGAGGCCTTCTCGTGCCCAAGTCCCGATCACTGCCCCCGCACGGGTCAACTTCTATGGGACTGAGCTCCACCACCTTAGCCTCCCTTTTATAGTCATGTGTGCGGGGGGGCAGTGAAGACAACAGATTTAGAAGTTTGTTGTGGTTCCGGGCAATGCCATCCAGGTTAGATGGACACATACAGTAATCCACATACTGGAGATTAGAGATTAGCATACAAGGTGAGCACAACCTCACCGCAACCGCACACGGACAAATTAGTGGGAATACCCTTCACATCAGCAATTACATCATCACATCAGCAATCACATAGATCATCACATCAGATGACGGTCCAGACAGCCACAACAAAGGAAAGGCAGGCATGTGCATCCATATATGTTACGTGTTAAATGACGTTATTAGACACATTATTATTCAAATAGCCGGCATTAGACACTGGAGAGAGAGAATGAGAATGATGAGTCAAAGGAATGTGAAATGACATGTCATGGGGTTAGGGCTGAACAGAAACACACTGATGCAAACTGCATGATGACAGCAGCCAGTCAGAGCGGCCATGCCAGGGCACCTACAGCTCAGGCTTCCGATTGGCGTTCTCCAGGTAGGAGTGTCGGAGCTGGGCCACAGACACCCTGGTGTCCAGGGCGCCCCACTCCCCCCCGTTGAGCAGCCCCCCGTCCCGGGCGTGGTGCCCAGTGACTGCTCCCTCTCTGCTGGGCGTCCGCTCCATCGGCCGGTACATGACTGAGCGCTGGCCCACTCCAATGTCGGACATGGAGCGGGTTCGGACCTTAGGCTTGGGTACCTCAAACATGTCCGTGGCCCTGTGTGCAACTTGGGGGAGAGAGGAGGTCTTCTGGAGGTAGACGGCAGAGTCACTGCTCTGGTTCACTGAGAGCTGCTGCTGTTGTCTCTGGGGCTGCTGATACGGCCCTTGGTAGGCTGGGGTCTGTTCTTGGGGCCCATGCTGCCTCTGGGACAGCTGGAACATAGGCTCTGGGGCTGCTTGCTTTATTTGGGGTTGCGGATGCGTCCCCTGGGGCTCCGATGGCCTTCGATGATCTTGCTGATTCTGCCTTGGAGGTGGTTGATATTGCCCCTCTGACTCTTGCTGCCTCTGAGGTTCTTGAGGCTGATAGCTAGGTTCTGGGGGGTGTTGCTGTCTGGGTTGTAAGTGTGGGGTAGTGTGGGGAGACTCTAGGGACCTGCATGCTCTCTCTCCCTGGCTATGATGACTCTCCCTTTGCCTCTCCCTTTGCCTCTCTCTTGTTCGTTCCCTCTCCCTCGGCCTCTCCCAGTCTTCCTCAGCTCGTGTGGCCCTCGGCCTCTCCCAGTCTTCCTCAGCTCGTGTGGCCCTCGGCCTCCCCCAGTCTTCCTCAGCTCGTGTGGCCCTCGGCCTCCCCCAGTCTTCCTCAGCTCGTGTGGCCCTCGGCCGTCCATCCCCGACGGGAGCCTCCGCGTCCTCATGTCTTCTCCTCTGAGGCTCGTCCACACTCTTCTCCCGGCGACGGATTTCCGAAGGCAGTACTGCCTTCCTGCTCTTTAGCAGGCCCGCCGTGTGGACCTCTTCCCTGGGAGCCTGCTGCCTGCTGTCCCTAGGGGCCTGCTGCCTGCTGTCCCTGGGGGCGGCGTGGAGCTGCTCTGCACTCATCCTCCGTCTGGGCGGGACCTCTGGAGCTCCTCCTGGCAGCTTGGTGGCTGCAGTGGCAGGCTGGGCTGGGTGGGGCTGGGGGTTCACCGCAGGGCCAGAGGGGGGAGGCTGAGAGTAACAGGTAATCATGGGGCTATAGCCAGGCTGGCTTACAGGGATGGGCTGAGAGTGGGGGACAGTTCTTTGGTAGCTGTGGGCTTCAGGGTGCTGGGGGGTGGAGGTAGCTGTGTTGGACTGGGAGCGAGATGGGCTCTCTGGCTGGAGGCCTGAGCCATACTCTGGGGCCCTTGGGACACTTTCCTCTCTGGACATTCTTTCTCTTACTCTGATTCTTTAAAGGAGAGGAATGAATTAGTGAGATTTTGATACTACATTTAAGAGCACTTTCAAATTTAATCGCTAGCCAGCGCCTCAGTGTCATGTAGTAGAAACTAATCATGAACACGTTAGACAAATTGTATTAAATCTCTTTAATAACAATACCAGAATATGCAGAGCATGCAAGCTTCTGACATGAACTCCCAGCCTCTACATATTGTAAAGGTTTGCATGAGCAGCTTACCTCTCACCCCCCCCCCCACACACACACACAGAATCACGTTGTTAACCACTGACCTTTAGCCTTCGCACTTTAATCTCACTGTTATGCCCTAACCCTATCTCTAACTGATGAGTGGCTGCTTCAACAGGGATTACACAAAGCTCAAATTGTCACTGCAACCAATCCCTCCAGTTGCCATGGGTTACTGATGTATCCAAAGCAGTGTCAGGTCCACATGGGATCCATGACCATCAGTGTCATGTGTAACACTACAGAGCATTACACAGTGTGACTCTGTTCTGAAAGACGGAGCCGTCCATCAGCCGGCAGGCTGCAGGTTAGTCAGTCCATTGTGAATGTCACCTGTTGATATTGTTCAAAGGCTGGCGTACGGCCTCAACCACATCTCACATGCCACTCAGCTGGCCTGCCACGCAGTGTATCTGGGTCAGGCAGGTCCAAAAATATACCCTTGTTAATGCTTACCCATCCAAATACTGAGAGCTACACAGACGACACAGCAAGGAAACTTTACCAGGCTCCCTCTTAAAGTAAAACACTTCATATTGTCCCCATTGCTATGGTGCATGGACCTGACGGCCTGTGTGGCTTTGTAGAACATAAACAGAGACACTGATATGCTGACATTTCAAAGGCCTTTGTATTATAGGTTACAGAGTTAATAAACTGGGGTAATACGTGATGGCTCGGCACACTGTGACTTCTTAAGGCCATGGCATGGACCAATGGTATCCAGCATGACAGCTGCTGCTGCACTCACCTGTAACTAACGTCACAAACAGACTGAAACACATCCAACTCCAACACTAGAATGTCAACGTGTTGCTCTGACAACCAGGTATGGCCAGATGCACTATTCTATGGAGTTAAGGACTGTGTTTTGTAAAGTTCTGTTAGCGACAGCAGGTACCATTGGCTGTATTGTAGCCCAAACATAATACGTCCATGATTGAAAACTACATCTCAGTCAAAAAACCCAAGCAGCTGTTAACTGGGGGATTACAAGGATTATTTGTGTTTACAAAATGGGACAAAGGATGGTTATGAAAGTATTATTGAATGATAATATGACTGAGCTGTTATGTGGTATTTCTATTGGTAGGGATGGGATTATTGGGTCTTCAATCCATTGCACTCATAGGGTACCTGGAAGGCCAGCTGATTACAGACAGGGTGTCCCCGTCTGAGTCTGTGTGGAGAGACCAGTCACTCTGCGACCACGCCGCCCGCCTACAGGACAACGTGGATTCAAACCACACAGCTTAGAGAGAGAGAGACGCTATGCAGCCTTTTCACAAGTGTCTGCTCAGGAGCATGTTAACTCAACTGAGGGCTACCACCGTTTGTCAGTGACAGTGTTAAGGTAAAAGTGTTTGTTCAAACCTTAAACCTTTGGCTTCATATTCAGTCATTGATAGACGTTGTAAAGGAATGGAGCTGCGTTTAAAGCAGACATGGTGTCCACTCTGATAGCTGTGAAACATTATCCTCACAACAACCTTTACTGGGCCCCAAGAAGACCCTCTGAATAAAACCAGAGCAGGAATAGAGTGGTGCAGAGGGAGAGCTGGGGTCTAGAAGGATCTCTGGATGGCACACTGTGACCTGCAGCAGGCCAGTCAGCAGACTTCATATACTGTGACGGTATAGTCTTTCTAACTACTGTCACAGGGTATGAACGTAGACTGAGAGCTGTGATAGACACAGCAGTCAACTGTTTAATGTGTGTGAGCTGCCATATCTTCTCCCCTTACCAATTAGTCTTGCCAGCAAGGCCCAAAAAGGCAGCAGTAAACAGTTGTTTCACAAGTTATTTCAAGTTCAGGCAACAGTAAGAGCGCATGTGATGTTAGACGCAGCCTGTGCCAGAGTGCAATGTGTTGATATGCTGCTGTGCGTGCCAGAGAGGAGGAGCTCCACTTTGGTTTCACTGCAGCCTGGAGGATCAGTCAAAGCCCCTGAAAACCACTGCACAGAAGGCAATCTGTTACTAGTCTGCTTCCAACACCACCACCACCACTCTGTGGACTCACCCCTGTCTGCTGAGGATGCTCTGGGCCTGCTGCTCGATGAACAGGTCACCAGGGGAGATGCCGTACCGCGTGGAGGGCAGCGAGGAGCGGCGGGCGGTGCGGGGCGAACTGGGCACCGCTGGCAAATGATGCTCCTTGGTGGAAGAAGCCCTGGAGGAGGAGGGACTCAGCTCCTGGAGGATGGCCTCATGGTGCGAGGACTGTTTGGGGGTAAAGGGCTGCTGCAGAGGCTGCTGCTGATGCTGCTGATGCTGCTGATGCTGCTGCTGCTGCTGATGCTGCTGCTGATGCTGCTGATGCTGCTGATGCTGCTGCTGCTGCTGCTGCTGCTGATGCTGCTGATGCTGATGCTGATGCTGCTGATGCTGTGGGTGTTGGCGATGGTTTGGGAGCTGCTGGGCCAGGGATCTGGAGCCAGAGGGCCGCTCCGGGGCAGAAACGCCACGACTATAGTTCTCCATGTTCATCATCTTCTCTCGCTCTGAAAACCTACTGGCTCGCTCTCCAGCAAGGGGGCGAGCTTGGGAGCCTGGGGCGGGGCCTAGAGCGGTATTGGGGGCGGGGTCTGGGTGTGCCAGCATGTAGACTCTGCCCACTCCAGAGCTGTACGGTGCCTTATGCTCCCCACTCTGATCCCCCTCTTCATGTCTTTCCGCTTGGCGCTCCGCGGCCTCCTGCTCGCGGCGCCGGTAGCGTGGTGTGTAGTCTATGTCCACCTCTTGGTCCAGGAGGATGCCGTAGCGCTCCGACAGTTGACGCCTCCGCTCAGCTTTGTAGCGGGCGATGCGCTCAGCCTTGGAGCTGAGGATGGCAGGGTCAGTGGAGGAGCTGGGCAGGGCAGGAGGCTCAGCGCGGCCTGGCTCTGCACCAACGCCTCCTCTGGGCCAGGGGGACCGCTCTGGAGGGGACCGCTCTGTCTCCTCCCCCCGGTAGTGCTTCACTGTGGAGAAGGGGGGGGGGGTCACATAGCGGTCAGAAAGGTACACTGCTTTGTCTCCTGTGTCCTCCTCTACCCAGTCAACTCTGATAACCAGGCTCCTACACTAACTCAGCCATGCTTCATAGGGGGAAATAACAACTTACTTAACACACATAAATGATCTTTACAAAGGTTTGATCCTTACAGAGGTTTATAAAAACTACTCTAAACGATCAGACAAAGCAATACCTTCTTGTTACCTACTTAATAAATCTGAAGACACTAGTCTTCATAAAGCTAATCAATGTCAGGCTCTCATTTGAAGAATCAAAATAAAGCTATTGAGTAGACAGTGGCTTCTTTTAATAAGACTTAGAAATCACAACAGCTTTAAAAAAGTTAACCCAAATGATTACCACTACAGAGGACAGACTAGGTATGTAGTCAGTAGGGCAGGTTTTACCTTAAATTATTTCCACTAGAGAGGACTAAGTGTGTAGCCAGTAGTGCAGGTCTTACCCTAAATGATCCCTACAGAGGACAGACTGTGTGTGTAGCCAGTAGTGCAGGTTTTACCCTAAATGACTGCCACTCGAGAGGACTTACTAGGTCCTAGGTGTGGACTAGGTGTGTAGTCAGTAGGGCAGGTCTTACCCCTAAATGATTATCACTACAGAGGACTGACTGTGTGTAGTGAGTAGGGCAGGTCTTACCCTAAATGATTATGAGTAGAGAGGACTAAGTGTGTCTGAGGTCTTACCCTAAATGATCACTAGAGAGGACTAAGTGTGTACTCAGTAGGGCAGGTCTTACCCTAAATGATCACCACAGAGGACTAAGTGTGTCTGAGGTCTTACCCTAAATGATCACTAGAGAGGACAGACTGTGTGTAGTCAGTAGGCAAGGTCTTACCCTAAATGATTATGACTAGAGAGGACAGACTGTGTGTAGTCAGTAGGCCAGGTCTTACCCTAAATGATCATGACTAGAGAGGACTAAGTGTGTCTGAGGTCTTACCCATCCCGCCAGGCCCACAGGAGTCTGAGGCGCGGGTGTAGCGAGGAGAGTCCTCCTCCAGCATGCGCTTGGCCACCAGGCCCCGGGGCAGCAGGGCGGCGGGCGCATCACCCTCCGTGCACTCCAGACGCCTCGCTATCCTCTCCTTCCTTTGGATTGTCCAATCAGGACACCACAGAACACAGGGTCAGGAGAGATATTTGACTGATTGAATGTATAAAGTTATGTAACATGGACAGGAGAGATGTATAATTGATTGAATGTATAAAGTTATGTAATAAAGCAGTATCAAATAGTGTCAAAGTGTAAGGATACAATATATGAAACATTCTCGAAGATCAGGTATTAGAAGAGGTGAACGTTTGATAAGAATCATTACCTATTCATTTGAAAATCACTGGAGTTGGTGCTTTCAAAATGTTTCTTTAATTCTGAAACTAAGGATGAAAAGAGACGGGTCACACTTAATGGCACTGCCCTGAGAGCAGAATTCTCTAACACACAAACTGATATGAAAAAGCTTACCCTTGGGTAAGACTGCCAGAAGACTGGCATCGATATCTGAAAAGCTCTTGACCAAGCTGGTCTGTTCCCCCAATGAGAAGTGGCTCTGAAAGCTAAATGGTAAAGACAAGAGTAGAGGTTAATCACTTGTTAAGCTTTGACCAGTTCTAAATCTCTCCAGGACGACTACGGCCAAATACTGTCTTTCTGTCTTTTTTTTTTCTTTGATCTGGCCATGATACCTACCACGGTCATGGTAACTACACCAGCTGCTTTCCCTTCTAAAAACAACCTGCTGCCGTGCTCATCCCAGGGAATCAGGGAGCACCCCTGTGGCATTAAGTGGCACTTCCGTTATCTAAGTATATGGATTAAGAGCTGAGTTGGATAGACCTGCTGGTCCACCTCCATTGGAGACGGCTGTGTGGAGACCATTGGGACCTCTGGACTGACTGTATGTGCTGCTGATGTCTACCTGCACCATCACACACTGTTACTCTAACCCAATGCTACTGGCTTTGAATTGAGCGCAGTTTGCTAGTTTGCTAACCCTAATTGAAACTAAAGTATCGAGGGGCCATGGAGCAAAGTGTTCCATTATCTTAAACTGCTCCAAGCATGCCCAGCCTGCTCACCAAGCATGATGTTCTAAAGCGGTCTGAGAAAGCCTAGATGCCTCATGTAGCCTGGCCTAGATGCTGCTGCAAATATACAACATGGCTGCTGTGCTTGTGTGTGAGTGTGGATCATGTGTCCAGCTCTTTTATTTCTCAAAATGGCTTCCCTTACCTTAAGGCCTCTGTTGGCAGTGAGGTTGAATTGCAGAGTTTGGGCTGAGTCTCAATTCTAAAGCCTGCGGGGAGAAAGCAGGCAAACTTTAACACGCGTAGAGGAACCTTAAACTACAGGGAGAAATCAGATATTGTTTTTGTGAACTCATCATTTCAAAGCCCTTCTTAAAAAATTGCATTTTCACATGGCATACTTTTTTTTATCAGTTTCATATACTTGTACAAAATCCATGAAGATTTGGATGTGCAATGCTTTTATCCTGCTGTACCAGTCGAAGTTGAACTACCCCAACACCTCAATCTTCTCACATGTTGTCCAGGGTAAACTTCTACTTGGCCCTCTCTCTGTGTTGAAGTTGTGCCCCGGTACAGGGAACAGATTACCCACTAGAACAGACAGGGTTACCATGGCCCCCAGTCAGACAGGTGACATGGTACCTATGGGGGTATTAGAACTTTGTGCTATACTTTCAATATAATACTCTTGAAACCGTTGCCTAACCTTACCAACTTGTACCTAACCTTTGATCAGTTTTGTATTTCCACCCCAAACAGCTACCCTAAAATGTAAGTGGTATTTCTTCCACAACTTCTGTCAATAGAAACACAAAAATACCCGTCACTATATGTAACAAACTGAACAGAACCAAAGTAGACTGTTTGGTGGAAATAGTTGAAGCAACCTGGTCTCATATAGGATTCGATGGCCATAGTACAAAATTCTGGTACAGGGCAAAATGTATAACTTGGTATTACATATCACAAGGGAAAAGAATCCAAACCAGGAACAAGGGAGCCTTGAACCCAACAGGATTGGATGACTACACCAGCACCTGACAGCCCCGTAAGCCTCCACGCCACCACGGATATCCAAAGCTATGACTGGACATCCATTTAAATGGACAGAAATGTTTTAGAAGCTGTAACGTTGGTTTGGAGGCTGCCAGCCTTCTGGAGTGACTCACAGAACCACATGATGGCTTACGGATTGCATGGGGGCGGCTTTGAATTGTTGTGTGTGCAATTCTCATTCTTTAAGCACACCCCTAATCTTATTCTTAACCTTAATCTTACTGCTGTATGGAAAACTTAAACGAACCAAAGAAAAACATGTAAAGCTTAAGCTAAGCTGCCATTCAATGCAATACTTGTTGTATATGCATGGATTGCTCCTGGTTTTCACTGAGGAGAATGAGATCCCTCTGGTAGAGGGGGGAGTTTGTTTCATTGGCCTGTCCACTGAGTAGATGTCCACAGTGGGCAGAAGCCGGCAGGCCGTACCAGAGAGCAGTATGGTGCTAACAGGCTATACCAGAGAGCAGCATGGCTAACAGGCCGTACCAGAGAGCAGCATGGCTAACAGGCCATACCACAGAGCAGCATGGCTGACTGGCCGTACCAGAGAGCAGCATGGCTAACAGGCTATACCAGAGAGCAGCATGGTGCTAACAGGCTATACCAGAGAGCAGCATGGCTAACAGGCTATACCAGAGAGTAGCATGGTGCTAACAGGCCGTACCAGAGAGCAGCATGGCTAACAGGCTATACCAGAGAGCAGCATGGCTAACAGGCCGTACCAGAGAGCAGCATGGTGCTAACAGGCCGTACCAGAGAGCAGCATGACTAACAGGCTATACCAGAGAGTAGCATGACGCTAACAGGCCATACCAGAGAGTAGCATGACGCTAACAGGCCATACCAGAGAGCAGCATGACGCTAACAGGCCATACCAGAGAGCAGCATGGCTAACAGGCCGTACCACAGAGCAGCATGGCGCTAACAGGCCTTACCAGAGAGTAGCATGGCGCTAACAGACCGAACCAGAGAGTAGCATGGCTGACTGGCCGTACCACAGAGCAGCATGGCGCTAACAGGCCACACCAGAGAGCAGCATGGCTGACTGGCCGTACCACAGAGCAGCATGGCGCTAACAGGCCACACC
>JAVQIZ010051367.1:15000-18023 GCA_036023535.2 Galaxias brevipinnis
GTCTGCCTCCTCCTCCTCCTCCCTGTCCTCCTCCTCCCTGTCTGTCTCCTCCTCCCTGTCTGCCTCCTCCTCCTCCCTGTCTGTCTCCTCCTCCCTGTCTGCCTCCTCCTCCTCCCTGTCTGTCTGTCTCCTCCCTGTCTGTCTCCTCCTCCTCCTCCCTGTCTGCCTTCTCCTCCTCCCTGTCTGTCTGTCTCCTCCCTGTCTGTCTCCTCCTCCCTGTCTGCCTCCTCCTCCTCCTCCCTGTCTGTCTCCTCCTCCCTGTCTGTCTGTCTCCTCCCTTCTCCTCCTCCCTGTCTGTCTCCTTCTCCTCCTCCCTGTCTGTCTCCTCCTCCCTGTCTGTCTCCTCCTCCCTGTACAAAGCCCTAATATGGCATGGTGGGATGTGAGTGGCTGGCGGAGGGAAGGAGAGGTGTTTACATGACTCCAACTTTACACTTTACACTTTACACTTTACACTGTACACTTTACACGCTGTCTCCTTACTGTCCCTATGGTTACGGGGTCTTCTCATAGCTCCCAGGAGGCTCAGCTAACCAGAGGAGATCATCAACGTGCTAACAGGGCAGGCTCGGCCTATCCCGTCACACAAAGATCTACTGTCACTCAAAGGGGCCTTTGGGTTTGTCCCTGCTCATTTCCCCCTTTTCCTTTACATTAGGGTCAGGTCAGACCGTAACCCAAAATACAACACTAAATAACAACAACAATTAGCGAACAAATATTATAAATGGAAACAAAGTTTGTCTGTGTGAAAAAGTTAGCAACCTCTCAGAGTTAGGAACAGGTTTAAATACAGCCCAACGCGCTGCGTTAGTGAACGTTGTACCGTGCTGACAGAATAAAATAACACTGGAGTTTTTAACAGCTCACCTTAGCACAGGTTACTGTACCAGACACTGTGAGGACATAGACATGTGTTGGTCCTCTTTGTGACGAGGAGAAAATCTACTGACAGCATGTGGTGGTAACATTAGGAGTTATATGGTCAAAAGGGGTAGATACATGCCTTCGCATCTAGATGGACTGCAGGCTTACAGGGTTAAATCTGATCAACAAGAATAGCAAGTGTCAGTCATCATGTTTTCAGCTCAGACACCCAAAACAATGTGGCTCCTGTTTTCTTTTTGTATGTATGCATACATGTCTAAACCAGCGTCTCCATTTGCTCTTTCAGGGACTAGAGAAGCAGCTGTGACTCTGCTCTGCACTTCTTCAGGTCTTTCAATTGTGCCTTTATTAGGAGACAGTGGTGAACCCTGAAACACGCTCTGCTTCTGGCTCTGTTTCGGCTGGCCCTGACACACACACACACACACACACACACACACACACGCCGTGGTGAAAAAACATTTTCAACTGGAGCCAGAGGTAAGTCATCTCTGAGCTGCAGCTTTCTAGCTCCTTCTAAACGTTTACTCTGGCATTCTCCAGTGGCTTCTAACAGGCCGTTCCTCTGCTCTGCTCTGCATCACTCTGCCTGGCCTGACTTTCACAAGGCTGTGCTCTTATATGGGTATCCATCAGTGCAGAACTGAGGGCAGACAAACTCTTGGGTTCTGAGGATCCTCAGCTGTTGGACAGGAAGATGTTGTTCCAGGGGAGGAGGTGTGTCATTGAAGACTGCCCCTTAGCAAAACAACCATGGCTTCTAAAAGCAACACTTTTTAGAAAGTCACTGAATGGAACAAAATTGTCTGTTTCATTTTGTTGCCCTGATCTAAGACGACCTAAATGGTTTCAATGCATTTCAAGTGCATGTAAATCTGTCAAGAGAGATTCTTTATAATGGAGATATTAGATTGGATTGGACTTCCTCTAGAAAGGAAATAGCCATATCAACTGGTCATAATATGATATTGATATAAACCTTGACATATAATGAACGTAAACATACAGTGAAGTAAAACGTAAAAAGGATGTATCAGCAGAATGGAATCCAATGACTACATTCAGACAGTAAAGTGACCGAGTGTGATCCAGGGATGAGAGTTAGATTGTAATCGGTGTGCTCAAGAGAAGATTCAGGCCTTACACGCTGGGGGTTTATCTGGAGGACTCACATAAAGGTAGAAGGCTTACCAAATCTGTCACTGTCCCCAGATCAACATTCTGTGAGGCTAGAGAGACAGGGAGTACTGCCACACACACAGGCTGATGGGGTACTGGTAAAAGCCGTTCACCCTTAAATATCCTCAGTGCTGATTGGCCCTGGTGTCCTCAGTAACAATCAAAGACGTGCCGCCTATTAGCCAGAGGCCAATCAGCACATAGGGATTCCATCATGCCAATCAGCTGGTGGAGGTCAGGTGGGGAGAGATAGGGCAGGATGAGAGACAGGAAACGCTAAGCTCCAGGAACTCCACCAACACAAGCTCTACTGTGTTCAGAGGAGAAAGTGATGACTGAAGTGGATTTGTTTCATAGGCTGCACTTAGGGTCTCCTCTACTAGCCTTAGGGATAGGGTAAGGAGCTTGGTCATCCGGAGGGAGTAGCCGCTACTCCATCGCCTCGAAAGGAGCCAGATGAGGTGGTACGGGCATCTGATTAGGACGCCTCCTGGGCGCCTCCCGTTAGAGGGTTTTCGGGCACGCCCTACTAGGGTTAGACCCAGAGCACGCTGGAGAGATTATATATCTCATCTGGTCTGGGAACGCCGTGGGATCCCCCTGGAGGAGCTGGAAAGCGTTGCTGGGGATAGGAACATTTGGACTACCCTTCTTAGCCTGCTGCCACCGCGACCCGGCCCCGGATAAGCGGCGGAAAATGGATGGATGGATGGATGGGTCTATTGTGTTCAGAGGAGAACGAGATGGATGAAGTGGATTTGTTTCACATCCCTTCCATTTCAAACAGAGCTAAACTCTTCATTTTGTGACACTGAGTGTGAAACACGTGTGTGGTTGATATGTTTAGCCTATGATTTGTGCCTACGGGGGGGGGGGGGGGGAGCGGGAGAGAGATAGAGAGAGAGAGAGAGAGAGATTTTGTCACGGGGTCAGGTATTGGACCAGTAAAGCTGTCT
>JAVQIZ010051379.1:0-31032 GCA_036023535.2 Galaxias brevipinnis
AGACTTGCTCACCCAACATATTGCAACAGACTTGCTCACTGACATCGGACACACAGAACGACTCCAGTTCTATTGGCAGTGACTTGGTCAGGGCACTGGTAGAAGTATTTACCCTGACATGTTTTTTGATGGTGGGAGGAAACTTAAGCACCCGGTGGAAACACACACAATCACGGGGAGAACATGCAAACGTGCTGCCACAAGGATAATAGGATATTTCCTGCTAGATCATATCAGGACTCCATAGGTTTCACTGGAAATGCCATGGATTGAGAGTGTCCATCAAAATAGCCTGATTTAGCCACGTTCATATTATTGGAATTGTGAACACCACTCACATTTATGGTTTTGGATCTTCAATTACTCAAGATATTACAATTGTGGCCGCATGTACATATAATGCTAAATATGGCACGTTTTCCCATAATATGGACAAATTAGCATGACCCTTGGCTGCTGAAGAAACGAGTACAAGAAACACTTTGCGCCTGGGGTAATTCATTGTGTTCAACTGCTGTGAAAACAATTGCGTGTGAGGCTGAAATAAACAATGAATGCACCCAAGCAATGGTGGCAAGCAGTTTTATAGTCTCCCCTATAGCAGCCATGTCTCACTTTAACTGTTCATTATTGTTCAAAAACTGGAAACTTGAGCCAAAGAACACGGTAACTTTTTGTGATCATCGTAAAATAACTGCTTGCTTTGTCGATTCCCCTCAAGAAATCTATGTAGGTATATCTAGTCTGAGTGGTGGACTTGTTACCTGCATAATATCTTAACTTACAAGTTACCCTTGCTCATTGTGTTAACTTGTACATTATAAGAAAATAACCAACGTACTATTTCAAATGTGAGTAAGCACTTGCATTGAACAATTTGTTGTTCTCTGATAGAAAATTTTAATTTCTGTATGCACAGGGAAATAGTTGCTCATAGTGGGCTGGCAGTTATTGATTGCTCCTGGGCCAAGCTTGAGGAGACACCCTTCAACAAGATGATTGGGAGTCATCCAAGGTTGTTGCCCTATCTTGTTGCTGCCAATCCAGTAAACTATGGAAAGCCTTGCAAGTTATCTTGTGTGGAAGCCTTTGCAGCAACTTTCTGCATTGTGGGTAAGGCTTGAGCTAAGGTGAAGTTTGTATTTTCCTATATAATTTTATGAATCATGATGTTGCCATTATTACATTAAGTGCCATGACCATTTGTGTCTGATTTTCAGGCTTCCAGGACTTGGCTGAGATCATTCTGAACAAATTTAAATGGGGTAGAGTGTTCCTGGAGCTGAACAAAGTTATTCTTGGGCGCTATGCTGTGTGTCATTCAGAGGAAGAGCTGCTGTCAGTGGAAAAAGAGTACCTCAGCACTCCTACAGAGGAGGAAAACGATTTTGGTAAGAAATAAGAGAATTTTGTAGACCAATCTTAGTTGCTTTTGGAGGTAATGAGGAAGTTCTTTCGGGCCTGTCTGATTTTACACAAAACATTTGTTTAATCATTTGGTGACACATGTTTATTTTTCTAGTTGAACTGTCGCCCAAGTATTGCATAGATAGATAGACAACTGAGACAACTCTACCATAACTTCATACTTTTTGTAATATCAGATGAACTCAAGATTTTGAGGTCAAACATTTAATCATGTGCAGATAATTAAGTTTACAAAGTGTTTTAATAATGACACTGTCAAATCAGTGTACAAGTGGGCTCTTTTTGTTTATTTTTTTGGATGTACAAACTGATTACTTCAATGTATTATATTTGCAGATCCATTTGATGTTGAATCAGGAAGAGAATGCATGAACCTAAATAGACCGAGATGGTAAGACAGAGCCTATTTCACATTCATAAGGATGTTTATTGAGCCCCAAACACTGATCATTGTCAAAACAAGTGGGCTTAGTTATTTTCCTTTAAAATATACATATTCTTTTCATTATTTAGGGCTGCTGAAGGGGATGATTCAAACAGCGAAAGCTCAGTCGACGAAGAGGATGATTGTGAAGATGAAACAAAAAGAGAAACGGAAAGAGAAACATAATGAGGGGGAGAAAGACTGAGTGATGGACATTTTTGACAAGGTGGAAGAATTATGAAAGCTATCTTTGGAATCACATGGAGGATGATATAATGTATTAGTTTAATTTATAATTATGCCAAATCTAGATTTTATTTTTTACATTTTTGTAAACAAATTAATATGTTATCATACCTAACTAATAATAAAAATAAAATAAATAAAAAATACAATTACCTTACAATAACAGTGTTCATTTTGTGGTGATTTACTCCGTCACTTCAAGAAAAATCATTAACTCGTGAACCTTTTAGACTGCTTTTAGTTTTTAGCGCTAATGTCGGTGTGCTCTGCTGGAGAACGAGCTGTGCCGTGGAGAATTTTTTTTTTCTTAGGTGATATATCACCTACATCATTCCTGTGGAAATTACAGTGGCAACATTGAAAACATATACCGGCAAACTAATAAAGAAAATTAGTTATTACAACGGATTACAATAGATTTATGTGGGCTAATCGTTAGCTAAATATGCGAAAGGATTTTAAATTAGGGAATCGCAGAGCACGTTAATTGCAGCACCGATAGTTATACTATACTTCTGTTAATCTAGTAAATTCGTTGAAAAACTCGTATATACTTGAATTTCAATGGATAAACTTGGGTATCTATGAGTAGCCTATACATTTCGCAAAATATTCAGATCTGTTTTGTGTATCAAACATTTTGGCAAAAAAAAGGTAATAACCAAAGTAGCTGAACAGAGCCTTCTATCTTTGCGGTAACATTGTTGTGGAACGACGTCACAACCACTGAGCTAAAAAACTGGTCACAACTCGAAAATGAAGGCGCAGAGGCAGCCATTACTGGAGGTTCTGTAATTATTTTATTCCAAATAAATACTCGCATCAAACTTCCATGGCAAGAGCTACAAGTCAATTAGTGAGTATCGTAACTTTCTTACGGATACAAATTCGAAGCCGTGGCTTTAGATGTAAAGTGTACCGCCTGTTTGACAACAATTTGGTTACATGGGCCTTCATTTCAAACAGCGGTAGTCAGCTGGCTAGCTAACGCGTTAGCAAGTAGGCTAGCGTTAGTTGAGGACCTCTAACTTCCCAGCTCCTAGCCTGCTTGTTGGTAGCGACTATGTCTTGGCACATATGAATTGTTTTATCTATATATACGCTTGTCGACGTGTTTTGTCTGTAAATGTATTGCACAGTTTTGCAAATTAACTTAGATTTATATTAAGTAGTATCAAATTACGTTGTAAACCCAATGTGTTCCCAATGTTTTGATTCCTTGAGTAGCGTTAGCAAGGCCAGTTAGCTATACAGCTACGCGCTTTTTAGTCTGACGATGCACTTGTTGTTTGCTAACTAGGTTTGCTAATGGTAACGCTAGTTTGAACCACTGAAAGCCAATCAATCAGTTTTGTACGTATCTCAACCAGAGCTAGGACTCGTGTATTTCCCCACAAATAGTTCCATTATCTAAAATTGTTAAATAGTTGGCTGGCTAGTTACGTAGCATAATTGTTAGCTAGCCTAGCGTTAATTGGCTTAAACTACCTAGAAACATGGTGTCATGGCCGGCGGCACCGTCCAAACAGTGTCAACTCCTGAAAAGTATACATCTAGATTCAAAGGAGTTAACGCAAAGCTGATGCACTATCGATTAGCTAGGTACAGAACTGATCACCTGGTTTCAGTGAGTTTAGGTTAGCCAGTGTAGGCTGGTAATACTATCGTTACTAGCCTCACAGTTGATCTTGGCTAGTTAGCAGATTTTGCTAGCTTGTCCTATGGCCACACCTTGGCCCATCTAGCTACAACTTGTTTAATTAAATCCATAAACCAGTTAACATTAGCGAAACCAATATAATATTAGCAACAATAACCAAGCCTATCCTTCGATTAGCCGATGACATCAACCTCTTTGAAATTACGGCTTTGACACATGTTTGGGCTGCAGAGAGGGTCATGAGATTCAGTTGAACTTTAATGAAACAGTAATATTTGTTTTTGCACAAATATTTGTAATCCACGTGCTTCGGCATTGTAGTTTATGGCAATACAAAACCACTTATCACGTTGATGTTATGGACTTAAAGTGAGTTCAGTCTCATAGCTAAGAAATCCATGACATATTTTAAAAAGACATTGTAAGGTCAATAAAGGTCCTCTTGAAGTCTAGTGAGCATAGTCATGTGTCTGTGTAAATTATTAAAGTCTTCATCAAAAGTAATACATTTATTTTAGTAGTGGTTCCTCCAAATGGCATTTTTTCGAAGTAATGTTATATCGATCACTTCTTTATAGCTTACTTTTTTGGAGCATTAACTCTTCCACTTAAGGATTCAAGTGAACAAGGCAGATCTTAATCTAATATTATTCTAATTATCAGCTATGATTAAGGACAAAAAGGGGAATCCAAGGTTATCTCTAGAGCATAGATTATAGTATATTCTGCATGTTTTTTCTCAGAGCTGAGAAAGAAGATCTCGGACCATTTTGACTTGAGAATAACGATTTAACCAAGTTTTGAGAAGTACCAGACAGTTCTTATTTGATTTGTGTATAAGAAGATTTGACTACCATACAATCAAAGATGATAGGATGTTGCATATTGTATGATGTTTAATAGATTAGCTGTCAAACATCCCTGTATCACAGCCAGATCACTGCCCATCCTTTTGCAGAGGGACATCCTCTTACTATGCCCTTTCATCTATCCCTGATACAGTATGATGTTGTGCCCATTCAATCCAGCGTTGTCGTCTGTTCCTGCCCACATCCATCAATGGTAAGAAATCAGCCCGACACCTGCTTGCCACTTGCTATCCCAGGCGCAAGTAGCAGCCACTGTCCTAGTATGGATGGCCCAGCTTCAGAGGCTCGGGCTGCGGTCAAGCCTGTCAGCCAGGGCTCCGAGCTTCGGACACAACCGGCTATCCAAACTCCGCAGCCACGCAAGAAGAAGTCCAAGGACTTCAAATTCGGCAAGATACTGGGAGAGGGATCGTTCTCAACCGTACGTAGCCTGCATTCCATTCCATTCGGCTTATGAATTTGTCCTGAATAGATGTTGTTACATGCTT
This sequence comes from Galaxias brevipinnis, assembly GCA_036023535.2. Taxonomy (NCBI): domain Eukaryota; kingdom Metazoa; phylum Chordata; class Actinopteri; order Galaxiiformes; family Galaxiidae; genus Galaxias; species Galaxias brevipinnis. The sequence continues at coordinate 5,116 of JAVQIZ010051379.1, forward strand.
TCCAGCATTCTTGTGGTCATGATAGCTCAGTGAGTCATCTTAAATTCTTTTTGAAGTTAATTAATCAGAAAGGGTTGATGGCTGTCACTGGATATCGTCTTCAATCCCAGTGCCACTGACAAGTAGGAATGGTCATGGTGGTTCTCCTTTTTGTTTTCCTAGGTTGTTCTAGCAAGAGAACAGTCAACGACCAAAGAATATGCAAGTATGTTATTCATCCATATCACTTGGTGGATTTGATAAAAAACAAAAATAACTATTTCATTTAGTACTTTATTTTGAGTTCTAAACCAAAACGATTATTCTCTTTCAGTTAAAATTTTGGAGAAACGGCATATTATGAAGGAGAAGAAGGCTCAATACGTGAAAAGAGAAAGGGATGTGATGTCAAATCTTGATCACCCGTTCTTTGTCAAACTCTACTTTACGTTTCAAGATGATGAGAAGTTGTGTATCCTTTCACGAGATGTGCCAGTCATAGCTGTATCACAACCAACTGCTTAGCATACATACAGTATATTTCAAAATATAGAATTACATTTTCGTAAGTGTATTTTTTACAGGGCAGAACAAGACTGAAAAACGTTGTTTAAAAACTCTATCTATCCGACACTTTAACTATTTAGCATTTTGACAGTTGGAAGCACCTGTGTCTTCATCAAGATAGTCTTTATTACTTAACAGTGTTTCATAAGTTGGTTCATGGTTCCATTTGTTGAAATTGACAGTTAAGCGATAGATCACCCATTTTTGATCTTTTGATATGGTTTTCATCAGACACCATTGTATTGTCATTTCACAATCAAACAGCAGAATGTCAAACGAGTTGAGAAAATGACTATTGCGTCATCGAGGGTCCTTCCTGGATTTTTTAAATCTACCACCGTTTTCAGTCAAGGGGAGAGTTTACTGGTTCTAAGTTTGATTCATGCAATGATCTATGTGCTTTGTGGTGTACAATGATTTTACCATTTAAATGCTGGTGGTCAGACAAGTTCATTAATTTCACTTGCATTGATCATATGACCCAAACTTGTTAAATATACTTGCTTAATTGAGCCTAAACAACAACATATATTATTTAAGAAAATCGGTGAATTATCCCTTTAATGGTTATTGCTTAATGTCTTTGAGTATTTTCCTTAACAAGATTTTATCAGATTTTGGCCTTAGCTATGCGAAGAATGGGGAGCTACTAAAATACATTCGCAAAATTGGTTCTTTTGATGAGACCTGTACTAGATTCTACTCTGCTGAAATAGTTTGCGCTTTAGAATATTTGCATAATAAGGGGATAATACACAGGTAAGAATAAAGCGTGCTACCCATAGCAATAGCATTGCTAATTTATTGTCTTTATTCTGATCAGAGAAGATGCAATTATTTATAGCATTATTTTTACTGTAGTGTCGAGCAAGGCTGTCCGTGCTTATGTCCCTCTTATGTTGGCTGGTCAATAAATAAAATGCAACAGCGTCAAAAAACATTGTTTCTCCTCCAACAACAGAGACTTAAAACCTGAGAACATCCTACTGAGCGAAGACATGCACATTCAGATAACAGACTTTGGAACAGCAAAGCAGTTGTCTTCTGACAGCAAGCACGGTAGGGGCACTTACTTTAACTGTTCTTATCAACATACGATATTCTGTTTGATTTAAGTGCAGCGTTTGTGTGTCAGATGTGTTGCATTTTTAGCTTGTTCTATTAAGTATTCATGCCTTCTTAACAGAATAATAGTTTTTATTCAAACCAGACACTTTCTTCCTTTCTCTGGTACCTCTGCTTGATGATTTATTTTCGTTGTTTTACAGCGAGAGCAAACTCCTTTGTGGGAACTGCACAGTATGTGTCTCCAGAGCTGCTTACAGAAAAATCGGCCTGCAAGAGGTAATGGGACTTGTCCACTAGATACATTGCTGAATGAACATTTCTGTTCTATAGTTTAGGCACTTTCACTTTTACATTCTGACTGTTGCAATTGTACAAGATGGTGACATTTATAACAAGCTCTACTTTTGTTTTTGTTTTTTCAGCTCTGATCTCTGGGCCTTGGGATGTATAATATATCAGCTGGTGGCTGGGTTACCACCGTTCAGAGCTGGGTAATTGTTAATCAATAGTTTTTTCAAAATGCATTTGTTAGTTGCTTGGACATTTGACTAGCTTTCTGGTTCTATTGCAGCATGGTTATTCACTTCTTTCAACCCATTAATCGTTATGCTTTGTATCATTTATTATTTGAAATTCTTGGGAACCCTAATCAGAAAATGTTTCTAGATTTCTGTAACAATTTCTTATCCCTTCTTACATTTCCCCATGTGAATGCCTCCTTTGATTGGACCAGAAACGAGTATCTAATATTCCAGAAAATAATAAAACTGGAGTATGAATTTCCTGAGAAATTCTTTCCTAAAGCCCAAGATCTTGTCCGACAGCTTTTGGTAAGGTCTCTTTTTTATTGCAACCATTAATCTTAACATACTGCCATATGACAAGCCTGTTCTGGAAGTTAGCCCTGGAACGGTGTAGTTAAGCATCATTGTGTATTGTTACCAATTATATTTCAGTGACTGGACCAAATTGAATGCAATTACCCTAATTATGGTTTGTCTTCCCCTCAAAGTCGCTGGACCCATACAAGAGGATTGGTTGTGAGGAAATGGGAGGGTACGATCTTTTGAAGGGACACCCATTCTTCGAGACTATCTCCTGGGGAGATCTTCACCTGCAGACACCCCCCAAGCTAACACCCTACCTACCAGCCATGTCTGAAGACGATGAGGACTGCTATGGAAATGTGAGATACAGATACTTCTCCAACTTTATTTTAGAGCTTTATCACACACAAATAAATAATTTGCAGTGATGGTTAAGATGCCTAGAAAACCCTACCTAAGTAAGAGTGTTGGAGCTGCAACAAAAAATATTCGCTTAAAAGGAGGGAAGGGAATTTTGACTAGTTTACCAGTCTATAAGTGTAAAATCAACTGTCAACCAGTTTAAAAATAAAACAACTTCAATTGTCTTATTGTCAGAACTTGAACATGGTAAGGAGATCCAGCTGTCAGTTGGGAGACACTCCTACTTATCAAACTCACTTTTAATGATCTAACTAACTCAGACACTCTAGGAACTTTGAGCTCTGTAAATGTAATTCAAATGTTTTAGTATTGTAGTTTGTAGTTCCAAGGTATACATTTTTACGGTAAGTAGTTCAGCCCAAAGTAGGCTAACATTACGTGGCGGAAGTTAGTTTACAATCCTCACGCAACCCCTGCTATCATTGTTTCAAAGGGAATTATGTTGAAAAGGCTCATATTATATTAACACTAACCTATGAATTAAACAAGCAAAAGTTTATATTTAATTAAGATTGAGAGCCTAATGTACGCCAACATATAATCTCCGAGTGCAGAGAGGTGCCAATGGGATGTTATCTGGTGTGGCTGGCAATATTTTGAACGAAACTGCATGCACGTTACTCCAGAGAATAGGCTTTCCACTAATTGCCCATGGCTAATGTATCAGTATGAAACTTTTTATGCCTTGCCAAAGTTTTTTCAGTAACCATGACAATACCTGTTCTAGATTACATTTTTTCTCTTTTTTTATTCTTTGTGTTTAGTCTGACATTAAGACTAACCAACTAGCATTTCTACACTCGACTACACACGTCCTTCCTTAGGCGACTGCCCAGCCCTCCTCAACATTTGAAGTTATCAATCACAATTCAATTCAGCTAAAATACTAATCATAGTTTTAAAAATGTACTTTACTATCTGAAGTAATAATCTTGAATTGAGAACCATTACTCATTCATTAGTCTCTTCACTATTTAGCTATGGAACTTAAAGGTTTCAGTGAGTGTATAGGAATAAAAGTCTTAAATATATACTGCTGGTTGCTGAGATATTTAAATCCTCGAAGATGTTGTTTACCTAAAGTATTTATACAGTGATTGCTGCCAGTGTATTTTTTTAGATGACTCATGAGATCCTGGCATGGTGTAGCGGTAAAACAGTAGCCATAAGAAACATATCCGTGTCTGTAGCCTGCTGTAGATATGTGCAGATCTAAACGTGCTAGATCTCCCCCTACTCTCTTAGTATGAGGACCTCCTAAGCCAGTTCAGCAGCATGCAGGTGGCCCAGTCCAGCTCGTCTCACTCCCTCTCGGTGCCCGAGTCCATTCCCCCTCAGAGGTCCAGCAGCAACATTGAGCAGTACATCCACGATCTGGACAACAACTCTTTTGAGCTGGACCTGCAGTTTTCTGAGGAGGAGAAGCAGCTTCTGCTCGACAAACAGACAGGAGGAAACCTCTGGTAAGGCCCCTTTCCATAACCGTGTCACCTTGTCAGTAGCTCTAAATGGCTCGTTTACAGCATTAATAGAATGTCCTTGGGTTTTAGAAAGGTCCTCTTAAGTTAAAGTTATTATTAAGAGAAGTGCTTTGAGTTTTGGATCGTGAATGTGCGATGTGAGTGGGTTGTTCTCGACTTTTAAGAAAAGGTATTTGCAAATCCTTATTCACACTAGGCACCAGTTTGTTGAGAATAACCTGATCCTGAAAATGGGCCCTGTGGATAAACGAAAGGTGAGTGAACACATGCTTATGTGATTGACACAGTGAGTACATTGAACTGCCTTTTCATTTTGCCTTTTTCAGTCCACTACATGGACATTGTTAGGTTTCTATATCAAATGTTTTTTTCATTCATGCTCTGTGTACAAAATTTTACCTTCGATTTTAAATGTGGAAGATTTTTATGATGCAGTCTTAAAGTATTAGCCCATCACCAAGGAGGGGGAATTCCAATGTTTGGATGGGGAATATGGCATGTTCTATCGCCCTCTTGTGGTCACTCCATGTGAATTCATTGCAGGGCTTGTTTGCTCGGCGGAGGCAGCTGCTTCTTACTGAAGGGCCCCACCTGTACTACGTGGACCCTGTAAACAAGGTCCTGAAGGGAGAAATCCCCTGGTCCCTGGAGCTTCGCCCCGAAGCAAAGAACTTCAAGACCTTTTTTGTTCACACGGTAGGTTCATAAGAAAATTTTTGTTTCATCGTGGAGAAAAAAACATGCGAATGGTTGGAATTTGAACCTCAGAGAGATGTCACTCCCCTGTTTTTGTCGTTTGTCCTTTGTTTAATATTTTACAATCCATTTGCAATTATAATACAACCGTTATGCAAGAGTGCAAATAGCTGACTAACTATCTAGTATGGCTTTCGAATGAATATGGAACACGTACTTTCAGCGTGTACTGACTTATTTTACATGTTGCAATAGTGTCAGCTCAGTACAAGGATGGTTAAAAGCAGAATTGATCAGATTGTGCTTAAGCTCATTGTCATGATGCTGTTCGTTTTTGATTCCCTTTGCAGCCCAATCGAACATACTATTTGATGGACCCCAGCGGAAATGCTGACAAATGGTGTAAGAAGATCCAGGAAGTGTGGAGAAAGATCTATCAAAGGCACCAAAACCCTGGCTTATAGGAGAGCAGTACCTCCTGTGGCCATTCCTTCCTTTTAGCTCTGAGGCCAATCACAGAGCAGAATAACACCCCTCTTTAGTGCCCTTCATCACCGCAATGTAAACGAACTCTTTAGAGGCGCTGGCATCTATGTCATCGAGACCTTGTTTTCCTTCTCTAAAACGAGCAGAACCAATAGGAAAAAGACACCATGGGATTCAGGGTTGCTTTGCTTGTTCTTTGTGCTCTCCGTGAGGCTTTAATTGCATTTTCCATGTGTGGATGATAAGACTGCTACCATGCACATCTGCTACTTGTACATTCTGCAGGGGAAAAAGAGGACAGGCTTGTCTGTAGAATAACCTGGGCATAGGTAGTGCTGTTAGGACCATCTCAAGTGAAAGGACTAGTGTCCTGCTTGTTGTACACCATTAAACAGACTTGAACAGGAGCCTATTGTGATAAGAGTATTTTACATAAACCATATCCTAATCCAATATTGTACGTGTAAAGTGACCTAAATCCATTACATGCTCAAAAAGCAGGCCCTGGACTGGTTCAGGATAATGCCTAAATCAGACTCAAACCTAATAAAGTTTATTTTTGCCAGTTCCTTTTGTCCCCATAGTATATTTTGTCGCTCCATACCTAACGTGCTTAATTGCAGACCAGTTTGGGTCGCGATACAAATGTTTCAGATCGAAGCTGAATAACATAAGTTCCTTTGATGTAGGCTCTTGATAAGACAGTGACTGAGGAATAGGGGTGGGTGAACATGCCACTAGCTTGTACTCTCCATAACTTGCTTAGCTTTCCTGCACGGCCAGTTTCGTAGCTCAGCCTTGTCCGCTTCTCTCCCTAGGGCACTGGAGATAAAGTTGCATAAAGTAAAGGTGGTTATTTTAACTGCATTGGCAACCATGGCTAATGTAATTGATTTATTTGGCTGTTCTGTACCATTCACTGGCTATTTCTTTGTGGTTTGAATACTTCAGTTTTCTTTTTTGGTGGGATTGTTTGTTCATCTTTAGTATGTTCTGTTGAGAGAGAAAAAAAATCTATTGCTGAACCTCCCCATATAAAACAGGAAAGCTTCAACAAATGGATGCATTCATGCATAAACATGTACTTGTATCTAGGAAGCAATCACAGTAAAGCTGTACTCCCAGGGCAAGTTGCTTTGATGGGCTCTTAACATTCTTTGGGAGTGTCCCCATGGTTTTTCTACATGACACATGGCTCAACATAAATTGAGTGATTGATTTCACTTAAATTATTACATTACATTAAGGTCCTCTCAAAGGAAAAGTTCCTCCAGCTGAGTCTGTGTGTAGTGTATGACTGGAGTGGGTGTTGAAGAGCCCTGGACCTGGGGCTGAGAAAAGATTGGATGTTATATAAAGGGTATCTGTATGATCCAAATAACAGATGAAATTGCTGTATCTGTCTCTAAAGTTGAAGAAACACTAATAAAAGTGTTAACTTCTATCTTGCTACAACATTTTTCAAATCAAGTTGGCGGAAGTCGGTTACATGGTGTTTGAAATATCTACCTGGTTTGTAACCGACTAGAACTGTGATGTACAGACGATGTATTATTGAAATCTGAAGCAAGTAATGCAATGATATTAGGATACAGTTTTGTATTTTTATTCTTGTATAAGGTTATTTGATGGCTATTGTTTAGCCGCTAGTTCATTCTGTGTTATTTAAATTCTAATATATGAATCATATTTGGATTGAAGTCATGTTCAGGGGCCATGTTGTGTATGTATTGAGATGTAAAGCCTTTGAATGTGAATAATTATTGTAAACTATAATATTTTACAGCTTTTTTCTTACTATATCATATACATTTTCTATTTGCTCAGTGATTTAATCATATTTCTGATAATTTAATGACTTTGTTCATTCTCTCTCTGATTATTTGTCCGCTAGGTCAGTAGTTGTTGAATGATGAATTTTCCACGTAATGCTTGGTAGTCCAGTAATTAAAGCATGTAGGGATTTAGGCATACAACAATGCCATGTGTCCTGTCCTCTGTTAAAAACCACAGTCATGACACATCATATGGAAGCGTTTACTGACAGTGGCATCTCCACATTTACCAACATGTAAATAAAGTACCAGTCCATCATATGCGTTTTTGTGTCCAGTTACTTTCAATGTTGCACGACCATATAAAACCACAAGATATAAAGTTTTCAAGCGCTCTGACATGAGCTAGAATAAAGTAGATTTGTTCATCCCTGTTTTGAAGGCTGCATGAGTGTATAATGTTGGTACGCCAGAATACTCAAGTTAAAGGTATGTTGTGCAACATAAGCCTACTCTCCCGACGTGTCAATGTCTTGTGGTTCAAGTGCTACTGCCGCTTGAAGTAGGCGTGGCTGTTACACCCTACCTTGCACTGCGTTGGAGATGTTTTGACCTAGCCACGGAAAACCTCAAACAATATCGGAGAGAGGGCGGATGAAGAGGGAATGACAGAAAATAGCACCGACACAACTAGCCCCGTTAATCGGCGGTGTTTGACCAATTTGACCGGCGAAAAAATTCTCCAATCTAGTGTTGGGGCATCGAAATGGATTCGTTTGAACGTTGGAGGAACATATTTTTTAACAACAAGACAAACGCTGTGCCGAGATCCCAAATCATTCCTCTACAGATTAAGTCAGGCTGATCCTGAGCTCGACTCTGATAAGGTAATAGACCATCATTCTCACTCCTCTCAAGACTGGTGCTGCAGTTCTTTGCAAGTCTTAACGTTAGAGCTTGTGCTTGTTAAGTCAGCGGTGAAAAATGGTGTTAGTTTTGAGTAAAATAGTTACTAATATTGTAGCTATTATGATGGCTGAAGCAGGTACCACTGCATGTGCATGAATCCATATGTTGAATTTACAATTTGGCTTGCTTCATTACGTTAACACAGTAGGTTTATTATTACCTAGACTTTTAAGGGCTGGAGTCGAGACTAGTGAGTCGCTTAGCCAGGAATCTGACTGGACCCTTGATCTTGTTGGACCACGGTGCTGAAACCCTGAGCAAAGCCAGTAGTTATTTGAGAAAATATTTTTTAAATAAATAAAAAATAAATGTACACCAATCATAATAATCACCGTGCTGTTGCTGTAAAGAGTGTGGAATGAAGTAATGACAGAATGACCTGGCCTGCTATCCCAGTTTTGTTCTCATCTTTATTTTCCCAATCTAAAAGCGACGAATTTTCGTTTCCAATTAGCAGAAGTCTTTTGTGGACCCGAGCAAAGTGCCAGAGTTGCGACGCTGTGTTGATGTATTGCTTCATTGGATTGAGGTCACCGACTCCCCGTTTCGAAAATTTGGTGGTAGATGGTTTGAGTCCACCTGCATTTTGTTAAAACCAATAGGCTACAGCACAGATCATTCGTTTTTACTTAATAAAACATTTATTCTTATTATCTTTGAATATGTATAGTATCCCCATGGAATATTATCAGTCATCATATGTGTTAAATTGCCCACTTCCAAATACATTGTGCCCTTTACCCTACATGATTATTATGTAATTGTTGTACCTTTTGTCATGCAAATATCATAATATGCATTCACCAAGTTGGGGGTGATTTAGCCTACCCAAATGAGAATTATTCGATCATCATGTCACTGTCATTAAGTGCAGATTGGGTTGACGCCATAGGTGCATACTTACACTCTAGCTGGTCTGACAGTCCTGAAAGTGAACAGGAAGCTCAAAAGATTGATGGCAGGCTCAAGTGCTTTGTTTTTCGTGACTCCTGCATTTTGTTTTCCAACTAAGGAAATGAGAGTCCATTCTCCAGTCACCCAGTCAGACATGCTTCAGGAGGAATCTACATTATTCATATTGTTGACTTGCACATTAAGGCTGGGATAGCGTAGTAAATGTGCCTACACATTCCGTTACCAAGCCATGCATAACTGTGTACAGAAATACTTATTTTGTATTTACCATATTGCGAAATGCGCAAATGAAATTAGCTGCACAGAGGCTTCAGAGTAGATACAATTTATTGTTCTACATACTGTTATTTTTTTTCTTAAGGCTTTTATCTGGGTCAATCATTTTTAGAGTGTCCACTATTTCTCCCAGGCTATGCGGGCAACATTTCACATCAGTGCAGTCTTTCTTGATGTGCAATAGCAGCCTACTCATCTCTAACCAGCTCAGGCCACTCAAGTAGAATTATAACTCTCTGGGTTCCAGCGCTACATTAATATTTCAAGCATTCCATCACATAGGATTCTTGTTCCCTTCGCCTGTAATTCCTTTCAGCTTCATCTGTATTTTGCTGGCTGAGAGTCTAAGCTGTTATTGTGAGAATGGACACATTCAGTACTGGGTCCATGTGTTCTTATGACTGGGCACACTATGGAAGGCAATGTAAATATCTCAATGGATATCTGCCCCCCTCCATGTTGCCACAACTGAGGAAAACACTGCATTGTGCCACAGTCAGGCCCACCCAAGAGTGTTATGGCTAATATTAAGAACAGCAAGGCCTTATTTTGCTAGATGACTTGTCTTTTGTGTGGAAAATAAAAATTTGAATAGGATTAAAATCTCATCACATTCTAAGCTTTTATGTTGTTTTTCGTGCAAGTAAATATTTTAAGTTGTTCTGCTTTCTTCTTAAAACTATACAGCTCTCTTCTTCAACTAGGCTATAGAGTGCTTTGGATAAGTGATGTCCTGCCCGCACCAGCCTATAAAAACCCTTAAAAGCCTCTCATGACTAGAAAGCTTTTAGGGGTCTTCTAAAAGGAGCTGTACATTTAGAACCTAAAACATTCATCTATCATAAATTGTTCTCTTAAATTCACTGTTTGGGGATCTGTTTTGCAAAATAATGTTGGTCTTTTAAAGAGTGGGGAATAAGACAAAGCGTTTGAGGAAAGGCCATGCTTCACGAAAAAGGAATACTGTGAGGTATCACAAAATGGCTTCAAATAATGATTCAAGTTTGAGACCTGCATTATTTATAGAGGTTTTAAATTTGAATGTGCTGTTTTTACTTCCTGAGGGACTTGCGTTTCTACATGACAAAAAATGTTGACTTGCACTAAGTACTTGCTCCAAACATGTGACCGAAGGAAGGTCTTCTTCAGCATCTTATAGGCCAGTCCTTTAGCTGCAGGATGCTCTTGTGTTCGACTGTAGCTTGGCCAAAATGAAGCTATGTATTGTTAACTTAAAAAGTTAACCTATACCAGTTATTGATTCGAGTGGGATTGGCATGTCATAAGAACAAACTAGGCTAGACACGCTGATCTTCTGTTAATTTACAACATATAGAAATATATAGTGTTGCCCTTGAAACAAGTTGACACAATCTTTTCTTACCATGGTTTATACCCATGATCTACTGCTTGTAGTATGGAACCAGATTTGGGCCTATTAACCAGTTAGGTATCAAGTAGGGACTAGGCGTGCTAATTCAATTGAAAAGAAACCTTGAAAATGTTATGAATAGTTTGCATTACTCCTGGAGCTAGCGTCAAGGACTCCACGTGTTGTCAACCTGTGTTCATTTTCAGTGTGCCTCTCACCATCTCCCATAGGCCCTCTTCCTATTCCTTGGCTCCGTACCACACCCACCTTTTGTGTTTCTCAGTACTCTCTTTGCCCTGGCCTCCAGAGCCCAGCGCTTGTTTTTTTTTGTTGTTATAATACTGTCTCCTTTGTGCATTCGGTTCACAATTCAGTGCTCCCCTAATCACCCCTTCTTCAAAATGGGGTCACTATCACGCCCAAGTCCAGGCTGGTCTACCGCCATCGAGCCAAGTACACACAAAAGACCAGCTCCAGTCGTGTATGTGAGTCTGCTTTCTCTGGGTTGCACCTATTGCAGAGAAAAGTTGTGACTTGACAATCTTGGTTGTCAAACGTTTATGCAAGCTTAGGTCATGCCTTTTTCCCTTGGCTACATGTTTTATAAAAGATTCCTTGTTTATTCTTAGTGGAATAGATGAGACTCTCTTCGCACGTAGTAGATTTGCTCCTCTCTTTCTATGAATGACTACTATTGAAAATTGTGAGAAACAAGAATACCCAGCTGACCAGCTTGACCTGGTTGTAGCCAATTTGCCTAAAACTTTGAGTCTGTTAAAGTTTCAAGACCAATTTGGGTATTAGGACTAGAATAGTATTCCACGGGGTCGAATGGTATTTTTTGCCATAAAAATAATTAGGTCAGTTAGCCATGAGAGAGTCATTGCTTTCATTACAAAATATTCACAACCCATTATTCCATGATTGGTTGAAGGAACTAGGCGAGAGTCACCCTCTGTTCTTTAAAAGGTTCTAATGAGAGAAAAAAGTATGAAAATTATGACTTTGTATATATATGTAGTAGATAATGTTTGGACAGCTGCAACTGCCTATTTGTCTAGGTGGCTTCTATTGTCAAAACCCGACTATGCAAATGTGCATATCATGTTGATTTGCACACACTTTGTTTGGAATTCTACTCTCCAATCACAAGGTTTTGGCAAGGACAACACAAGCTTGTCTCTAGCTCGGAACGCAGGTTTGTGGATCTGATATTGCCTACAGCTAATAGTTCAACTGCCTAACTCAAGTATTGTGCAGGCCATGCAACGTTGAATGTTTCAGCTGTAAGATGGCAGTCTCTTCTCCTCGAGTCCCCTCTGTGGACTCAGCCTTCCGTTCCAAATCTCTTTCTGTTCTGCTCTAATTGTTTTAACCTCCTCTTCACCCCCAGGAGACACGGATGTTCTAATCCCAGTACTTATAGAAGTAGGGAAATACACAGCGGCTCTAAAGAAATTACAATAAAACACACTGCCTTCAGGACGAGAAAAGGGATATTTCAATGGCATGTGTGTGTGACGGTGTCCCCTCGACCTCTCTGATGTTATACACCTTGTCCCATGATTATGATGTCAAACCTTTACGTTTGTGTTCACTGGTTTGGTGATTTGTTTATCAAGGTCTGTGGTCACTTGTGATCTAATAACGGTCAATGTTTGATTGACTGACAAAGTTCAATTAAATTCTCAGCCCTCCAACTTAATTCTGTTGCTTTTTTTAGGATGAAACTGGTGCCTATCTCATAGACCGAGACCCCACGTACTTTGGACCTTTGCTCAACTATTTGAGGCACGGTAAACTGGTGCTCAACAGGGACCTGGCAGAAGAAGGTAGGGCTCCCCTGGAAATGCAAGATGAATGTGGATATACAGCTGTGTAGCCATCCCCATCTGTTCATAATGTTCTGTATCATAAGGCTTCAATCATTTTAGTCTATTTTTTTAGGTGTACTGGAGGAAGCTGAATTCTACAATATCACATCACTGATTAAGCTTATAAAGGACAAAATCAGGGAACGGGACAGTAGAACATCACAGGTTGGTCACCTTGTTGTAGTGGTGTGACCCACAGTTTCTGATCCTGAAAAATCCTGAAAAATAATCATTGACCAAAGCTTGTCATATCTTCTCTCATCAAAGTGTATGCCCCTATCATCCTTCTCCAATCCCCTTCCACCCTGCAGGCTCCAGTGAAGCATGTGTACCGGGTGCTGCAGTGCCAGGAGGAGGAGCTCACCCAGATGGTGTCCACCATGTCGGACGGCTGGAAGTTTGAGCAGGTAAGGCTCCTCCTGCAGAGTCACTGCTGTTTTTATTTTGTGTGCTGCGCCTGCCCTGCTATCCTCACATTGCCAAGAATCCATTCCCGATTTTAAGTCCGATCTTTTTTTTATGTCCCATACGTGATCCAGGCATACCCTTTGTCTATGCTCTGATTGGTTGTTGCAGCTTGTCAGTATAGGTTACGGGCGGGCCCACCAGTCAGAGTTTCTGCTGATTGTGTCAAGGGAGGTGAAGGGGGAGGAGTCCACTTTGCCAAACAACAGCGGAGAGGTGTGTCCCACAATTTTCTGTACACGGGCTGGTCACTGCATGGTCCCTTTGTGCCCATTCACGCCCCTTTAGCCTTTGTGTGTCCTAAACCCAGGTGGAGCCCAATTTATGTTGATTCTTTCAGTTTTCATTCCAATTGTTTCATCACCATGGAGCAAAGAGAAAAACGCTACCTTTTTCTTTTCTGTTGTATTTGGTTAATCCCCCATTAAAATGTATAGCTCGTCATTTGTTTTGTGAAGTAAAACATATCTGACAAATATCCTCATTTTAACCGCTTGAGTTAAAACTACAATTGACCAGTTAGCTCTCAAACATGTTGATATTCTTTACAAAAATGAGGTGTACATTGCACACTTTGGTCCCCCTTATGTTTTCATTGTCTGTGACCCAAAACCATCTAGGGCTTAATCCTCTGCTGGGAAATCATGATAATTTGGCTTTGTGCTTAGGGAAGGTGTATGTCTGTGTGCAAATGGGTCTCCCCTCAGGGATGAGGGATCACTGGGGCCCCCTCTGAGCTGGAATCCCACTAATCTCTTCCTATGGGTCAGATGGGAAACCCCCTCGAACACTTCCTAATGTAAAGCTTAAATTTCACCAGTGAGTCATCTTGGGATATTCGCTGCTGACTCTAAAGGCAACTGGTTTACTTGCAGTAAGTGGATAGAAGATTGTGTCGTTTTGAAATGACTGAAATGTTCATGCAAAAATAGGTCAGTTTTAGGATTATGAGGATTTGAATTCGAGGCAATGCTGGTAGGCCTATATGGCTACAGTATTATCCATCAACATGTTGAAGCAATAGAGTATTGGGTAACTCTCCGTTGGCCTGTGTGAGATTACTTTTGTCAACAAGGCTCAGGCAGAACAGGTTAATGAGCCTGTGCATGTCTGAACATGCACACAAGGGTGCATAGCCTACAGTATGCACATAGCATACAGAGCAGACAAACACACCGAGCAAGCTCATTTTGTAAACATTGCGTAGCGTACAGTGTAGACACATACTGTGAAATTTGTTGAAGTGTGTGTATATGTATATAGTGTTTTCTTTAATGCAGGATTGTTTGTTTTGCATGAATGTTCTGTCAACTCAACAGCTAGCTGCATGTTGTTTCTCTCACATTGTCAGCTTCTTATTATAATTTGTGTATTATGATTAATACATATTAACACAATTAAACTTAATTTCAATGGAATTGGCATCATAGAAGTACAGTAGTGAGTTACCAATTTTTGAACCTACATTTCTGAATTTAGTTTTAAAACCTTGTTGGAATGGGACAAGGACAACACTGGTCTATGTAAATTTTTTGTATTTTCTTTATATTCCTTAGGGCAGAATAAGTAAATGTATAAATGCACAGCTACATATTTATGCAAATTGCACACGCCTTACATATAACATAACAAGGAAAGGTCAGTGGTGTCCACAAACTGCCTACTTTGTATGTTTTCAAGTCGGTACAGGGCTTTTGCCTCATCGTGTTACTTAGCAGATGTTTAGCGTGACGTGTGGTGTTCCTGGCTTCCAAAACAAAATCCAAAGTTATATCATAATTTGGCAACTCAAACACCTCTGCTGTCTCTTTTACGTGCTTGTATGTCCCGTTATGTATGGCGAGTCAACTACTTATGAACATAAGAATCAAATGTTCACTGGTGTTTCAAAGCAAAATAAAACTTCTAGCTGGCTAACCCTAAGCATTCCAATTGTCTTATAAACGCATGTAACTCCAAGTTCTCTTTAATTTGCCTTTATGTTTGTTCAGTGTTGGCTCCCCTAACCTGATTTGATGCATTTCTTCTTTTTTTTTTAAACTAGCAAAATAAAACTTTGTCCAAATCCAGTCGTTTTGTTTATAAATTACTTTAAACCAAAATTTCTATGTTTGGCATTTTTTTCTCAATTTGTTCTCTACCTTGTCTCTTTAGCTTGTCAGCATTGGATCCTCATATAACTATGGAAATGAAGACCAGGCAGAGTTCCTGTGTGTTGTCTCCAAAGAACTGCACAACCAATCGTATGGGACAAATAGTGAGCCCAGTGAAAAAGCCAAGGTGAGTGTTTTGTTGTTTTTGTTTGTGTGCACGTTCATGAGACATGGGTTCAGAATTTATGTGAAAAGCTTGTCTCTCTGTTTGCATTTGCTGGATTTCCTTAATGCACTAGCCTACATTGATTGAACAGTTCTCAATGCAGTGGTAATCCCACTAGCAGGACACATGCCATTAACAGTAAGACAGGCTTAGGTACCTTCTCTCCAGTGATGTTGGAAAAGATCAGTTATAAATTATTTGGAGTTTGAGAATATTTCTATCCTGTACTTAGCAAGGTAGGACCCTCTCCAAACCAAGCGCTGGGGCCAGTTGTACTTTTAGCCTCCTTTTTAGAATCAATCATTCCTTGTACTCTGCCATTGTTGCATATTCATTACCTGCGTGTGTGCATTTATGGTATTGCTGGCCTGGATCTATTTCGGATGTAATTGATAATCTAATTGGTAGCATCAGTTGTGTAAGTGAGTCTCTGATGTGGAGACACCCTCTGCAGTAAAGTGGTAGACTGACAGAGGCATGCCGTTAAGAGCTAATGTAAGATGTAACAAAGATGCAAGGATACCATCATTAATGCTCACGTTAGTGCTGTTTGGATTTTACATCAGAAGGAGAATTGTCATTTTGATACTACCTGTTAACAGAATATGTAAAGTGTGTCACATAGGGTTGGACCTGAAATGGAAAAAGTCAAAGCATTGCTAATCCGTGTGGGGAGGACTTAGAAAGCATTGGTCTGTGGATTAGCGGGGCTATTAGAGATGAATGTGATTCTCTCTAAGGGCTTTTGGAGCAAAGCAGCAGGCCTGGCACAGGGAATTAAAACCCCCATCTGTAGGTCTCCCTGTGGGCCTGTTCCTCAGGGGAACCACACACACCAAGCCTGATCTACTCCTACAGTTAACCATTATATTAAGCAGATGGTTGGGATGAATATGGGCTTGTCAGTGTATATATATCTCATTGTCATGAACAGTATACACTGTACACCTACTTTAAATCTAAAGTGGGTTTATGAGATGAGTGACTAGACGATTAAAAGGACGACCCATTTTGGGAATACAGCATAGATATCAGGGAGAAGATGAATAGGAATACATGTTTGATTTATTCTACATGCTTAGACAGAAAATAGGGAAACCACACAGAAGTTCTTATGGTTCAAGTGAATTTTGTTAGTTAATGTTTTGTGTGAGACTGAGAGAAGGGCACACCTGTAAAATATGTTCAATAAAAAATGGTAATGTGGGGAAGAAAGAAAGCCATAATCAGGTAGACTTCATGGGGCTGTGTGGTATGCAAGCAGTTGGAAAGGTGTTTTTTGTTTTTTCTGCTCACACACTTTGCTTTGTTTGTCTCTCCTCACCATTTCACCCCTTACATTTACACTCCCATTCATTTTTATACTAGTAAGACTTTCCTTCTTGTCTTCTGTGCTGTTTGCATGCTGCATGTTGCTCAGAGCGAGGACGAAGAGACTGATTATGAAATGAATGGCTCTGATTAAGGTTGAGCACTTATGACTCAACGGTGAGCGCTCGACGGACCTCTTAGCCGTCCCCCTCCCCTCATGTGCTAATGTCTCTAGCAGATTCCCTTTTCCTGCCTCATTGGCTGGGTGCATACAACCTTGGTCTGATATGTAGGGTATCCTCTATCTGCAGGCTGGTCTATTTCTACTCCTAGCGTATCTGATGATTTCAAAAGCTGAAATTTCTAAATATGTACATCATTTGTTAACACAGTAGGCTCTCGTTTAGACCAAGGTTGATCACACCTATTGCGCTTAAGTCACCAGAGTTCTAGAGTAATACAAGGATACTATAACGGTAGGCTAATATCGTTGTTTTGTTGCCCCCACCACCACCAGCACATCCTTCTTCACCTGTAGTATGAATCTCCACCTGCAATATGTGTTTGGCTGAATTTTAAATTATCCTAATGGATCAGATGTCTCTGTCTTTCTCTGAGCTCATACCAACACAATCCTACAAAATAGGATATCTGTGGTAGCTGAGAAATTGAACTTTGTCTTAACCCTTTTATATCCAATAAAGAGCTTACGAAGTATATATATTTGTGTGACTATATTTAATATTTTCATTGTTAACAAACTACTGTTTTTGCAGATTCTTCAGGAGAGGGGTTCTCGAATGTGAAGATTCAGTATTAAAAGCTTCAAGTGTTCAGATGCAAACATATCATCGAAGAACCTTAAGTTAATTGGAGAAGTGGAGAGTGTACATGTCATGTTTGTTTGGTCTTCCCAACGTTTATTTTTTTTAATTCTTGTTGTAAATAAGTCAGGTACTGACTTTGTTTTGCCTCCCTAGTTAGCTGAACATTTTGAATTGGTGGAGAATTTCTTGTTTTTTTGTGTGCAAATATGTTATTCTACAACATGTCTGTTTTCATGCAGGGCCAATGTATCACTCAGGGTCTATTGAGTTCCTTCTTTTATCTGACTGAAGGGTCTTGTCTGGATGGTATATCCGTATCAATGATAAACATAAAATCTATACTATTTAGCTAAAATAAACTAAACATAAGAAGGGAATTGTGTAAATCACACCTAAAAATAATGCAGCTCTTAAGCCATACTAGAATGTTTCATTATCTTATCCTATTATGCAAGCCCATAGATATATTAGGACAACGCCTTTTGGGGGGGTCAGTACATGTGGCAAGGTCAACACTATAGTCTTACCAAGGGCACATTATTTTGCAGATTTCCGCTATCTTTAAAGTGAACATTGATGATGGTGTATGTTAATATTGATACATTCTTTGAGCATTACATAGCCCCTCGTAAATATGTTTTGGAAAGGTGTATGATGCAATGGTGAAGGAATATTCTATATTATTCATATCCGTTTATGTGTTGTAAATAATATAGTAGTGAAATTTAAGGGTTAAACTGCATGTTTTGTACACTGTATAGAAAACTTCAAACTTAACTTGAAAGTTGTTTTACTGGACCTTACAGCTAAAGAATCTTCACAATGTCAAGTTCTGCATAGTTTTTCCAGGATAAGTAATTTGGGGTTTTTCAGTTTGGGATTCAAAGTTAAATGCTGAAAATGTTATCTTGGAATCTTATTTGAAATCCTGTAACGAAAAGACACCTTGGCTAAGAAGTTGACTGTTATGTTTTTAAAACATATTTTTCCTGCAATATAATGAATTCCTAAAAGCATTTTAAGAATGCTTTAGATTTTGTACACAGCCTTCCAGGCACTATTGTTGGAGGAACACTGTGCACAGTGATATTTAAGCCTGTGATGCTGGAAATACTTTGTTTCAGGATACCTTTTATATAGTTGCTTCACATATGAGATATGGACTGGTTTGATATTTCCTTCACAAGTAATCAATCATAGTGTTGCCTTTTCCCAATAACCAATCCAATGTCTTACAAATAGCACATTGAGTGTAATGTCAGGGATTAGTGAACTTTCCTTAGAACTGGCACACCTTACATATGCAAACATGTTATGACACACACTTTCTGCAGACATTTACACAATTGCACATTTATACACTTTTCCTAACGTTCACAATTTTATATTGATGGACATGAGAGAATTAATGCATGTTTTTTATACACAACACACAAGGGCTTTCCAATTCCAACACATGAAATGAGATGTTCAATCAGAGCAAAGGTGTTCCTGCCAGAGCTAAGCTATGTTTACATTTGCAAATGCGTTCTAAAGCCTTCCAGTTATACTGTGTCTTGCACTCCCTCACATACCTTAAGATATAACTGGATTTGTTTGAATTCAGCAATTACAACTAATACTCCACACAATAAATAAATGGAAACTTGCATGTAAATAGTAGGTGGATTATAATTTAACATTGAGTTATGCATTGAATTGAAAACAACCACCCTTTCAGTGCTGCAGACAATCTAGTCCCCCCCCCAGTAATACTTGGGATGCTCATTAAAATTGTAAAAATTTTGCTCATTTCAGATTGAAGCATATTAACATAATTATTTAGTATTGTTACAGTGAGATTAAAGCATGTTTTTGATTTAGCTCAAGTTTAAATTATATTTTGGTGTATTCTGGTCTGAGCTGGAGAACTTGGACAGTGTCAGCAGCTGCACTACCTCCTTAATGCCCTCATCACATGCATAAAGAATAGTTGGACATTTTATCTGAAAATCTACTTTTTAACGTATACATCAACTCATAAAATTTGGCAGCCTGATGCTTACGTCAGTTTTGTCATCGTAAACCACTGTTAGGAATGATTGAAGATAACACTTATAGTTCTAGAAGAGATGGAATATTCATCTGAATAATGTGGATGTAATTCTAATCGCATCTTGTTACTGCTATAAGTCATTTTTTTACTTAAGTAATTTGTAACTTCTGTGATCTTATGCAACATAAAAATAATAAAGTGTCCTGCTCTTCGGATAGATTGGTTTCATTGTCTTCTATAGGGTATATCTAGGCTATAATATATTTTCAATGAATGAATGTGTATTACATGTCGCCTATTTATGAGATACGAATGGTCATGTCAACCATCCTCCCTCGACTATGATATATTTAACTTGAGTTCTGTAGATGTATTCTACCATGTCGACAATGATTATGAGTGAACTGAAAGAAAAAAAATCATAATTTTGTGTTAGTGAAAGCGTTCACCTTGCCTGAAATTAATCATACATAAGAAAAAAATACATAGGGATATCCTTTCAGCTATGCTTCCAAGTAACCTACTCCATAATTTATTAATTTGTCTGATTACTGTAATGTGGTTTTTATTACTTTATTATTTAATAGCCTAACCGTCAAGGTTTCCCACATAATAAAATCCTATGATATTTGGGGCGGAAGAATGGCGATACCTCCTACAAGTGCAGTTTCAGAAACATTCTGATCTGTCTCAAAAATAGAATTTGCCTTTGTCGTGAGGTTCTTAATCCGATAGTCTACCCTGCCAAAAGAAAGCGGGTTTGTTTGCATTTCATTCGTACATTGAGTTTAAAGGTTATCTTGCATGCAGTGTTTCTAGCTCCCATCTCCAAGCACGGGGTCAGTGTGCTAGGAACCTCAACAGAAACTGCAGCGAAAAACAGGACGGAACGGGACGGTTACTGTACCATCCACAACTTTTACCAGTGGAAACGCAAACTTAACAGTTCCAATAGGTAGCAACCCGACCCCAACCCGTTACCTCGTGTTTGGTGGGAATGCACCATTTGTATACCCTCTCTCGCTTACTGCCCCCTGATGTCCGTGGGAGAGTTTGACTGTCTTCCCGGTTAGGTAATTTCCCTCTCTCCGAATGGAAGTTTACTTACCTCCTATGCCTGTACACATCCCTCTTTTCCGAAGGATAATGTTTTACTGTCCTCAGTTGGGTATTTCCCGCTTTACAATTTTCTCAGGGAAGCAACACTAAGGCAGATCTGTAACTATTAGTGACTTACATCAAAGTTGTAAATGGGCATGTGTGCCATATAACAGTTAGGCCTAGTTACAGGCTATTCATCCGATTTTACTAAGGCTACGTTCGTTCGGTAAACCTGTGATGTAAGCATTAGAAAAATACAGTTTTGTGGCTTACCAATTCCCAGCTTTTATTGTAATATTTCCTGTTCTTTACACAATTAGCTACAAACACCCATCCCACAGAAAACAGCTTAGACGAGTTCCAACAATAACCTATGACATATTATGTGAATACAGAGCTGGGGGACCATTATGTGCCATATATATCTGGGGAACATATTAATGACTCCCTACTAAACGCTATGCTAAACAGAAGAGGCAGTAAGTGGGAGAGGACACAAAGTGAGCCAGGAATCACTGTTCAGAAACGTGTAGGATATATGCAAACAATGGCGCATAAAAGTTGTACTATAGTGTTCATTTGTGGCCCAGCAATTTAACTACCAACTCTTTACTGAGAAACCTTATGTTGGGCTTTCCAAATGTGTCACTCTTTAGTAGAATTAATATTAATAAGATGATGCATCGAATCGATTACCCCTGTGGCACCTCCTCTCCCCCATTGGCTCTTTTCAACAAAACGTCACCAGACCTAACCCCTCCCCTTCTGGCTCCGGTTCTCTCAGCTGACCTTTTCAGTCAGCTATGCCCAGGCAAGGCTGCGGGTCCGTCGGCATCAGCCTGAGGGTACCCAAAGCATCTTCTCATTCCCATGACTTTTCATGTAATGAAGCCCCTGGACACACCTTTGGCCCCTGGTTAAACCATCACTGGACCCCCCTGCAGTTTGCCTACCAAACAAAGTTGGGTGTAGAGGACACCATCATCTTTTTGCTTCACCTCGCATATGCTCACCTGTACGGGGCGGCTAGCACAGTGACAGTCATTTTCTTTGACTTCTCCAGTGCGTTCTAACACCATCCGACCAGTCCAGCTGGGGAGCACAACACAGGGGCCCCACCGGGGACGGTCCTGTCTCCCGTTCTATTCCCCCTCTGCCCCTCAGACATCCAATACAACTCCAAGTCCTGTCACTTACAAAAGTTCTCAGATGATTCTGCAATCGTCTGTTGTATCAATGAAGGGAAGGAGGCTGAGTACAATATTATTTGCTGTTGCGAGCTGGGGTTGCAGGTTGAGAGTAGTGGACAGATCCACATAATTAAAAAGCTCATCGGGAAGGATGGCTCTGTCCTGGGGGGTAGAACTTCTTTCTGTGACGTTGTTTTCGGAGAGAAGGATGCAGCACAAGCTGCTGAACAACATGGACTATGACTCTCACCCACTCTGTCATGTAGTTCATGCTCAAGAGTACCTTCAGCAACAGACTGATACCAGCACGGTGCACCACGAAACACCACAATAGGCCTAAATCTTTCCTTCCTTTGGCCATCAAGTTTTTCAACTCAGCTACCTGAGAGATGGATGGTAGTCACCTAGTTTCTGAGGTGGCGCTAGCCTTCGCATATCTATAAATATATAGACTATCATTCTGTGAGATTATACTCCTATTCTGGGACTTTTTTCTTCACCTCATACTAGCATATCTTGCAATTGTTGCACATCAATTTCCCTCTGGATCATTAAAGTGATCTTATCTTGTCTCATACCTATAGCTACAGGTTCTAGTAACCGAAAATCAATTTTTTGATAAACTGGTAAACTTCAATCTGGTTCAATTAGCCAAAGTATTTCAGAAAGTCATAAATTAATTCGATTAGATA
Organism: Galaxias brevipinnis; assembly: GCA_036023535.2. NCBI lineage: Eukaryota > Metazoa > Chordata > Actinopteri > Galaxiiformes > Galaxiidae > Galaxias > Galaxias brevipinnis. The sequence goes on from JAVQIZ010051379.1 coordinate 27,764, forward strand.
TCACATTTTAAGCAATCCTTTTAACTTTATGAGACTTGACTCATGTGTCGAGACAAGGTTCCCTTGCTGGGGTTGTTTCCTTGTTTACTTCTCTGTAGTCTGGTGGTGACAGCACAATAAGTAAAAAAAACAAAAACATAAAAAACAAGGTATGGTATATATAATGAAATTGTAGACAAATAGACACATTAACAAAACGATATTACGCTGTAACGACTTTTGTGTTCAGTAGACATATGGCACCCTCTTGTGTCCATTAAAAACAAAAAACGTATAGATACATTAGTCGTCCAAGTACGTGCCTGTGTTAATTTATTTAAAGAAAGTAATGTATATGTCGTTCACGTCCTACATTGGAACTTTGTCTCACTTGGCATGCGGTTTATAACATGGCATTGAGTATGAATAATGTAATTAGCTGTTGTCGTGGACAAATATAACATACGTTAAAAATGTAAATGGCGTAAAAATAGATTGCTTAATATAGCCTAATTAAATAATTGATAATTGGAGTTTCCTTATGTGTTCTTACAAAATTGTAATTGGGCTTAATTATTTTCAGGCGGTACGAAGGCTGCTAGAGCTCCGAGCGCCAGTCCTGCTTTTTAACCTGTGTCGGAGAGGGTGTTTTTCAGGAGGGAAACTTTACAAGGTTTAATTCGAGTATAACACAACCATTTGAATAAGGCTCAATCACTGTAGTCATTGAAGCTGTAGTGGAAGGTAAGATAAAAATATACCAGTTGCAACGCGAATGCCTGTGTCTGCAAAATAATGCTTTCAAATCTGTCAAACTTTGCGCCATTTTCGCATGCGAGTTTGGACAATGCATCAATCAAACGCGCGCCCTTTACAACCTTTTTATGCTTATTGGTTTGTCCCACATTATTGGTGTAAATGGGTTAATTGGTCTAACTGTACTTCCTTTTAAAGGGAAGCATTTTGTGTTAGTGCAACAACATCGCCAACAATTGCGCAACTTTGCACTATTTGTATCGGGCCGAGTCGGCCGCTAATGCTGAGCCTCAGCAAGCTGTCTTAAATGTCAGGTTCTGGACTGTGCGCAATTTAGCGTGTGCAAACAGAAATGTTGGTGTTAAGCGAGCAAGTTTGCTACCCAAGTGTAAAGTGCAAAAATATTCTGAGTAGCTGAGCTGTCAATGCTGGCTGGTATGAATGTGGCTAACATTAGTTGTTTTTGTCATGTGTTGTAACTTAGCTTGGTAACTTATTTTCGGCACGTTCCCAAACACCTGCCATTTGGCCGGCCAGTTAAAAGCATGACAATAAGGCCAGTGCTAATGAAGCTGGAGAGCTCTGCATATTTGACTTCGCTATACGGCAATCTTATGGACAATACATACAACATATTACGACATCTTGTTTCATGGTTGCTTATGTATTGGAGAAATAAAATGCAGACCCTGCTAAAGCTTTACCAGCAGATGTGTCACGGTTGGCGCTTTAAGGCAGGTCTTCTGCTGAATCCAAGTTGTAATCGACTTTTTGTGTGTGCAAAAATCTCATCAGGATGTCTGGCATCGCATTAAGCCGGCTTGCTCAGGAGCGCAAGGCATGGCGTAAAGATCATCCTTTTGTGAGTAGTTTATAATAGTATATGTAATTAGTACTTTTTTTTTTAGTTTTTTGGTGAAGATGTGAACTACAATAGCCACCTATTTTAGGACATGTTAGCTACTTAGTACTATTCTGGATATTCTTAAGTGTACAGAAATGTCCAGGGCTAATATATATCTGGATATTCTGCTTTTAACTAGGCAATAATTTGATTATATTGAGTCTTTTAGTTGAAAGATTAGCTCAAACAATGGATCAACAAACTTAATGAGATTATATATATATATATATATATATATATATATATATTTTTAAATATTTTATTTCAGGGTTTTGTTGCTGTACCAACAAAGAATCCCGATGGAACGATGAACCTCATGAATTGGGAATGTGCCATTCCAGGGAAGAAAGGGGTAAGGCCATGCAGAATTTCATAAAACTAAAAACCTATTTTATTTAAAGGCTCTTTAACTAGTGCCATGTTTTTGCTGTGCCTTTTGCAGTGCAGATGGCAATTGTTAGCTTAGACAATATCTTGCTAATTAAGGACCACATCATGGAAGGTACCCTAAAAATATGCAGACCCTGGTCTTCGAAGAAAAATTGGTTGACTGAGAATCGAGTGTAAATGACTTTTTAACACTGAGGTTACAAGAAAAGGTACTTCACACTGTCAAGTGATCGTGTGTAAATATACTGACAACACGTTTATCATTCGGTGACCTTTGCAGTCTCCCTTCTGAACTCTCACACCCCTAGCTGGTGAACATCACAGTTCACTATTGGCTCATTTCCACCAAGCAGTAAGTGTCGGGTGGGGTCGTTGTGTATCGGAACGGTTATGGTGCATTTCCACAACACTTCCGGTGTAGTTGCCATGAAACCGGTATCAAACTGTTCTAACCAGTCCCTAATCCTAGATTTGCTTTGCGTTTCCACTGCAAATGGGTACCATAAAGTGTAGGTGGGGTTCATAGCCACGTAACTATCAAATAAATAGAAATTGCCTTTGTCATGAGGTGCTTATACGGGTAGTGTCTGTCTTAATCGATGGGATATTTAGAAATGGGGGGTTTGTTTGCAGTTGTACTAGGGCTGAACGATTTGGGGAAAATATCTAATTGCGATTTTTCTGAGATTTTGTGATTAAACACAACAAAATACAGCCTCAGTTCAATATTCACTGTAATAGAATTAAAACATGGGCAGCACGGTGGCTCAGTGGGTAGCACTGTTGCCTCACAGCAAGACGTTCCTGGGTTCAATCCCCACCTGGCCCAAGGGCCTTTCTGTGCTGAGTTTACGTGTTCTCTCCTCCGGGTGCTCCTGTTTCCTCCCACAGTCCAAAAACATGCAGGTTTATTGGTGACTCTAAATTGTCCGTAGGTGTGAGTGTGAGTTGTCTGTCCCTATGTGTCAGCCCTGTGATAGACAGGCAACCTGTCCAGGGTGTACCCCGCCTCTCGCCCTGTGTTGGCTGGGATAGGCTCCAGCGACCCTGCATAGGATAAGCGGTATAGCTAATGGATGGATAGACATAAATATTAAATATTTCGAATGATGCCTTTGGGAAGCTGATAAAGTAAACTGAGTTTTTCTTCTGGAAATTAACCATGGATCATGGTTCCTTGTGCCTGAAGACAGCAATTAAAAATATATATTATGTTACAATTTTTCACAATTGTTAAAAC